>VWZI01000291.1:473343-512557 GCA_013396835.1 Psilopogon haemacephalus | reverse complement strand
GGTCGGGGCACACGTGTGAGCGGGGCGGCAGGCGCGGCCAGCCCCGGCACGGCCATCGGCCCCCCGCGGCCTGGGCACCGGCGGCGCCGTGGGGGCAGGCCTCTTGCACTTGCTGCTCCCTCCGCACGCCGCGCCGGGTCCGCTTACCCTGCGCCCGCCTCCGGAGCTGCCCTGGCTGGGTACCGCGGCTGGGTACCGCACGCCGCCCCCTCTTCATTGGGCTCTCTTTGTGCCTTTCTGGTGGCAGATCACAGATGCGCCGTCCCAGGAAGGTCACCTCTCGGAGCAGGAGCCGCAGGCAGCCAAAGAGGACAGCGACAATGTCTTTCTCATCAGGGCGCAGGGATTCCCCTTCTCCTGCACCGAGGAAGATGTGCTTACCTTTTTTGATAGTACGGCAGTTTTATTTTCCTCCGTAACCGTTCGGTCTGCTGTTCACGAACGCGGTAGTTAATGATTAGTTACCAAAATTACACGATCGGTAACCAGAGGAGAGTGAGCTTTTAATGTTGCTGCAGAACCGGTTCAGGATGTGCACGCAGAAATCAACTCCTAAACTGCTCCACACTGATTAGGAACTCATCCTTAGGACATTTTCTGTTTATATCAGTAAGTTTTTCCCTTTGTAGCCATAGTAAAGGCATTCCAGATGGAAGTGCTTCCTTTAAAGACTACTATTTAAGCACTGGAACAAGATTCCCAGGGAGGTGGTGGAGTCACTGTCCCTGGAGGTGTTCAAGAAATGTGTGGACGTGGCACTGGGGACATGGTTTGATGGCCGTGGTGGTGCTGAGTTGAAGGTTCAACTTGATGACCTTAAAGGTCTTTTCGCCCAAACAATTTCATGTTTCTATAATTCCTTTTTTTCCTCCAATTTTTCCCAGTTTTAAGGAAATTGGACTGGTTTTTACTTAGTAGTTTAAACTTCATTGTTGTTTTCTGGTCCTCCTTGAGGCCTGTGTATACCTTGTCTCCATACTTTAATGTTATGATCACAGAATGGTCAGGGCTGGAAGAGACCTCAAGGATCATCCAGTTCCAACCCCTCCTGCCATGGGTGAGGACACCTCACACTAGATCAGGTTGCCCAGAGCCACAACCAGCCTGGCCTGAAAGACCTCCAGGATGAGGTCCCTTCCAACCTAAACCATTCTCTGAGGCTTCCACCACTTCCCTGAGCAACCTGTTCCAGTGTCTCACCACCCTCATGGTGAAGAGTTTCTTCCTAACATCCGGTCTGAATCTACCCACTTCTGGTTTTGCTCCATTCCCCCCAGTCCTATCAGTACCTGACAGCCTAAGAAGTCCCTCAGCAGCTTTCCTGTAGCCCCCTTCAGATACTGGAAGGCCACAATAAGGTCCCTTCTCCAGACTGAAGAGCCCCAGCTCTCTCAGTCTGTCTTCATAGGAGATCCATCCTTCCAGAGTAGACTACAGGTCAGAGCTTAATTTTCTAATGTTTGATAATTCAAATTAAATCAGTTTGAAGCCCTAGGAGAAAGGGACATAGACCAGACAGATGACAGCTATAGGGAGTGAAAGACTTCAGCATTCTTGATTTCAGATAGATACAGATAAGTTTCCCACCAATCTGAGAATATCAGAGTTGTTTCAGGTGGAAGAGCCCTCTAAGGTCACCTGGTCCAACCCTCAACCCAGCAGCACCGTGGCCATTAAACCGTGCCTCCAGGTGCCATGGCCACACATCTTTTGACCACCTGCCTGGGCAGCCTGTGCCAATCCTGACCACTCTTGCAGCAGACAAAGCGTTGCTGATCTCCAGCAGTGCAGCTGTAGGGTAACAAGACAGCAGAGCAGTTTCTTGGCCGTGTGTTGGAGGTCAGAGAGAGGAGGGTGTGTGGTGTGCAGGGCGGAGGGGCGCAGCAGAGCACGGGATGCTCAGGTCTGCTGCCGGCAGCGGAGCCCCCCCGGGTGCGGTGCAGTTTCTGTGTCCTGTGTTCCTTGGTTTCTAGGCTGTAGAATTCGAAACGGTGAGAACGGGATCCACTTCCTCTTAAACAGGGATGGGAGGCGCAGGGGGGACGCCTTGATCGAGATGGAGTCCAAAGCAGATGTCCAGAGAGCCTTGGAGAAGAACCTCAGATACATGGGCCCACGCTACGTGAAAGGTGAGCCTGACACGGCAGCGCCTGCCTTGGAGAGGCCTCCTGACAGAGCAAACAAGGATGGTAAAGTAAGCCTCAGCGAGACAGCCTGCTGGGCCAGCTCCTGTCAACTCCACCATCGACAAGAAAGGTTGGAAAGATGAGCTTCAGGGACCTCTTCCAGCCTGGCATTCTGCAAACTGCTTGAATAGTAAAGCAGGCTGGTGAGGCAGATGTGGAACAGAGCACAAAACTAAACCAAAGAGCTGTTGGAGTGAGGCCAGAGGAGGCCACAAAGATGATCCAAGGGCTGCAGCGCCTCTGCTGTGAAGACAGGCTGAGGGAGCTGGGGGTGTGCAGCCTGGAGAGGAGGAGACTCTGGGGGTGGATCTTAAAAGCTGCCTTCCAATAGCTGAAGGGATCCTGCAGGAAGGCTGCCGAGAGATTTTGCATGAGAGTGTCTAGAGACAGGACAAGGGGAATGGTTTGAAGCTGAGGGAGAGCAGGGTTGGACTGGATCTGAGGAAGAAGTTGTTCAGTGTGAGGGTGGTAAGACTGGAACAGGCTGCCTAAGGATGCTGTGGGTGCCTCCTGCCTGGGGCTGTTCAAGGCCAAGTTGGATGAGGCCTTGTGCAGCTGAGTCTAGGTGAGAGGTGTCCCTGCTGTGGTGAGGAGGTTGGAGTAGATGGTTCCTGAGATGCCTTCCAAGCTGAGCCATTCTAGGATTCAGTGGTTCCTGGGCTGGGCAGGAAGAGCAGAATGCCTCACACGGTGAGGGGCATGAATAGGCTGGGGGAAGAAACGTGGCAAAGTCCTGCTTCAGAAGAGTGGCTGCAGAGTGCCACCTGCAGAAGTGCTGAGAGGGTGAGGCTGCCCTGTGCTCCCTTGCAGTCTTTGAGGTCCACGACAGCGATGTGGAGGGCTTGCTGCGGAGCCTGCGCGATGAGTCCCAAGCCATAAGCGACGGAGTTGTGCTGCTCAGAGGCCTTCCCTTCAGCTCCACTGAGGAGGACATAGCAGATTTCTTTGCAGGTAACTCAGCCTGGTCTGTGCTCTTCAGTTGGGGGGTGCTTGCTTCTTCAGGCTTGGATCAGTGGCCATTGCCCTGAGCCAGCCTTGAACACCTTTGAGCAGCATAGGGAAGCTGAGCCAGCTTTTGGCTGCAAGGTTTTCTTGCACCTTTGACTGCTGCAGGTCTAACCTAGGGTCAGCACTCTTCCTTGGGGACCAAGGGGAAGAGACCTGGATGCTGTTCTCTGCAATTGGGTCGCTTCCAGTGTGTCACTTGGCAAAGCAAAAGAGGGGGAAAATGCCTGGAAGGTAGAGCACAGTGAATGCAGCATGGCTGTTCACAGCTCTACACTCAAAGGCAGCCAGGCCACACAAACCTCTTCACAGCAGTTTTGATGTTCACAACTGGGAGTTGGACTGGATCACTTCTAGGGGTCCCTTCCAACCCCTGACATTCTGTGGTTCTGAATGGCTTGTTCATGCTTGTGGAAGTTGTCTGCTCCAGTTCAGCTGAGCAAATGCTACACAGAGATGAGGGGGGAAATAAAACCCCACCGTAATAAGAGGAAATGTCAAGATTATTTGTGCTCTGGACCTCCTTTTGTCTCAAAGTTGGACTCACTTCTTTGCATAGTTAAAGCCTCAGGCTGGCTGATGATCAGCAGTGAAGCCTTCTATGGAGATTAAAAGCATGTAAATTGGAGTTAGATAGAACAGGTACCTAGGCCGGCACAAGGAGTTGATTCAGAGCTCTTTAACTGCCCAGTTAAGTTGCCAAAGCCCAGAAGAGTAAGGAAGATGTCTCTGAGCTAAGACACAAGTTCCTGACAACTTAAATGCCTTTTTTCCTCCACTCTCTTCCTGTAGGTTTAAAAATAACTGATATCGTTTTCATTTACCGGGGAGAAAGAAGAACAGGAGAAGCTTTTGTGCAGTTTGCAGCTCCTGACATGGCAGCTAAAGCCCTTCTCCGGCACAAGGAATATATGGGAAGTAGGTAGGTACTTCATGGAGGTCCACCAGACTAGGAGAACCTGCTATGGAGCATCCTGTGTGACTTGCAGCTTGCTTCTCAACCAGCTGAAACAGCCTGGTCTTGCGTATCTTGAGGATGGGGGCAGCCACAACCTCCCTGGGCAGCCTCCTCCAGTGTCTCCCCACCCTCACTGTCACTTTCTTCCTTACTTCCAGCTTAAGTCTCCCCTCCCCATCTCCACCTCACCTTCTCCTTTCCCCTGCAGATACATCGAGGTGTATGTGAGCAGGAAGCACAACATGCAGCGGCACATGGCCTATGAGAGGGTGGAGAGGGTGAGGAGGGAGCCGGAGCCTGTGTTTGTGGAGCGGGGGCTGAGCCACCTGAGAGATGCTGAAAGAGACAACAGTGAGTCCCTGTCCTGCCTGCTCTTTGGGCCCCCTTCTGCCCTGCCTGGCTGCAGCTTCCCAACAGGGAGGTGTTGGTTGTGAGTGCTGTTGATGAGTGCTTCCTCCTCAGAACTGGGCAGGCAAGAAGCAGAGAGCCCCAGGCAAGCCGTGGTGTCTGGCAGTGTCTCCTCAGCACCACACTTTGTCCACGTGAGGGGGCTTCCCACCCAAACCAGTGCCCAAGACATCATAAATGTGAGTAACCACCAACAGAATTCACTGCTCCTTACCACCACAAGCCCTTGATTAACTCTGGCAGCTGAGGTGACCTCAGGTTTGGAATTCTTCTCTGTGGCGTCAGGCTGAAGGTGTTTGGAACTGGGAGCTTGATCATAGACTCAGGGTCGGAAGGGACCACAAGGATCATCTAGTTCCAACCCCCCTGCCATGCCCAGGGACACCCTGCCCTAGATCAGCCTGCCCACAGCCTCTGATGAGGCTCCCAAGCTCCCTGGGGTGTCTGTAGCCTTGTGCTCACCTCCATAAATAAGAATCATGGAACAGGTTTGGTTGGAAAAGACCTCTGAGATCATGGTAGGGGTCAGAAGGGACCACTGGAAATCACTGAGTCCAGCTCCACAGTGTTTTGCTGCCCCAAAGCTCAAACTCCCCCCCCTAGGTGGACAGCCTCTGTGAGTGCAAGCAGCACATTTCACAGCAGCACCACTCTTCGTTTCTTTCTCACCAAACTCTTGGGTTTTCTTTCCCTTTCCTTTCCAGTTTTTTGCCCCGCTGAAGCCCACCAGGATCATGGTGGAATACAACTCCAATGGAGAAGCCACAGGAGAAGCAGAAGTGCATTTTGAGAGCCATGAGGATGCAGTCTCAGCCATGGCCAAGGAGGGGGCACAGCTAGGTGAGCAGAGAGGAAGGAGAGAGGTCTCACAACCTGGGAGGCTGTGGATGGCTCCTCCCTGCAGCTGTTCAAGGAGGCCAGGTTGGATGAGGCCTTGAGCAACCTGGGCTGGTAGGGGGTTGGAACTGGATGAGCTTTAAGGTCCACTCCACCCCAAACCATTCTGTGAATCTCTGAACCCGGAACCTCAGCTCTTTGGGTGGTTGGGGCCAGCTTGTCCAGCTGCTGCTGACACCCTGTGCCAAAGGGGCACGTGGGATGGAGGCCTCCAGTTTAGCTCTCACATGACTTGAGCTTTGTGTTAGTGAACAAAGGAGATGACCCTCCCCAGCAGTCACTTACCACAGGCCCTCTCTCTGCCCTTGCTCCCCAGAGTGCAGTGCTGTAGAACTGTTCCTGAACCAACATCCAGAGGCACAGGGAAGCTGCCAGTGACAGGAGCCAGCTCAGGTTTGGTGAGTGCAACCTTCCCTGCTCCAGCTTTGGCAGCACCTGCCTCAGGCTTGCTACTTCTGACTCTGGATTCCAGCCAGCATAACGACTGACTGTGAGTGCCTCAAGGGCCTCATCACCTGGACCTTCTGGCCTGTAAATCCTGCTTCCATGAGCTGGAAGTGGCATGGCAGAGGGGCAGCAGCTTGCCCTGTCACAGCTGGTGTGCAGGAGAGATTTGTCATGTTCCCAGCATCTGACTTATAAGGAAGCTCTTGGCCAACTTTTTCTTCCATGAGCTCCCTTCCCAGGATCCCTCCCTGAGATCCTGGCCTCCCAACAGCTGCAGGCCAGGGCTAAGTTCTTGGAGCAGGTCTGAGCCATTGCACCCAGCTGCAGCCTCCATCCCTTGTTGCAGGAGCAGCAAAACTGAGCCCCCCTCCCAGCCTACGTGTGCGTGTGGCACCCCCATGCCAAGGTCCTACCTGCTGGGTCACATCTTCTAGTCCTGCGAGTTGGGCTGCTGGGCAGCAGTGGTGTCCGAAGAGGAGGGAAGCATGGAGCTGCACCATCACCTAGAAAGGCTGGAGCAGAAGAGCCCTAGGGGTCCCTGGCAGCCTGAGGTTTGGATCTGTTGCCTGCAGGCCAAGCAAAGACATTCCGTGGGCTGGTGTGCGGCTGTCACTGCGCGCAGCGGGAGGAGCTGGGCACGCTGGGCTGGCACTGCCTGAGAGCCTCTAATAAATGCTGAATTACTCTCTACAGAAGCCTCCTGCAGACCTGGAGGGGCAGCAAACGTGGTGGGGTGGAGCTGGCCTGGCCTGCAGGCCTGGGATGGGGCACAGAGCACGGACCACACCCTGCTGGTGGCTAACAAGAGTGACCTCAGCTACTCACACAGACTGCATGAGGCCCTCCTTCTGGTCAGGCTTAGGGCCTCTTGCTCCAAGGACAGTGAGGGGCTGGAGCAGGTCCAAAGAAGGGCAACCAAGCTGGGGAAGGGTCTAATGACCAGGGAAGGTGAGGAGCCGCTGAGGGAACTGGGGCTGTTTAGTGTGGAGAAAAGGAGGCTTAGGGGAGACCTCATTGCTCTCTACAGCTCTCTGAGAGGAGGGGTGGGGTTGGGTCTCTTCTCCCAAAATGGCCTGAAATTGTGTCAAGAGAGGGTTAGGGTGGAGATGAACAATTTCTTTGCTGCAGGAGTGGTCAGGGATTGGCACAAGCTGCCCAGGGAGGTGGTGGCATCCCCACCCTTCGAGGTGTTCAAGAAAGGTGGGGCCATGGCACTTAGGGACAGGGTTTAGTGGCCATAGTGGTGCTGAGTTGAAGGCTGGACTGGATGATCATGGAGGGCTTTTCCCACCCAAACAATTCCATGATCCTATAACCAAAACTACCTCTGTCCTCCCACACTGCACCTACCCACCACCCATGAGCAGCTGGCTGATGCACACAGCTGATGGGATGGGATGGAAGGACGACTGGGGACACCAAAGACATGACAAAGTTTTTATTGTTGTGTGCAACAAAGTGAACATCAGAAAATCTGCCCCCTGCTCCCCCCACTCCCCTCACCCCAGTGCCAGCCCTCAGCCTGGCAGCACCTGAGCCAAGGTGCTGTGAGGGTTTACAACACACATCCAGCAGTTCCAGGCAGAGCCTGGGCCAGCAGCCAAGAGGCAGATGACAGCAGCACAGTGCCTGTGACCTTTCTCAGGTACAGCACCCACCAGAGCTGTTTGCTGAGGGGTCCTCAGCCAGCTCCCTGCTTGTGTGCAAGGCTGGGCCTCAAGAACCTTCTCAAGAGCTCACTTAGAGCAGCAGCTGCTCCTGCTGGAGCAAGTGACAACAAAGCTGTCACTGGAAAGCTGCAAAGTGCTGGGCAGAGCAGCACTGAAATAACCCAAACTGGGATCCAGTTGAATCCCCTCCCCTGGGAACCACTGAGGTCTGCTGGGGGATAAGTCCCACTGGGTGGGATGCAGAGCTGAGCCCTCACAGCTGTGTGCACGACCCCCTCCACACTAAACCACCCCCAAGTTCTGAGTGTCCCCAGTACCAGTGTCCCCTCTGCAGGGCTGTGTGGTCACACCACAGCCCTAAGTGCACTCCAAGGAGAGGTTTCTGGGGGACTGCCACGAGGGGAAAAAAGGAAAAGAGAAACTATTGTGCTCCCTGTGCTGTGCTCTGGTTCTGAGGGACAGCAAAAGGAGACAGAGAACTTAGGTGGCTGCACACCTCGAGGCCCAGGGGAAGCTGGGGGTACCAATGAGCACAACCCACCTACCTGACCTCACCCTCACCACACTTCAGCCTCTAGGCAGCAGAAAAAGCCTCCTGAACCCCTAACCCCAAGCAGAATCTACAACCCCAGAGCATCTGTCACAGATAGGTGACTTCTAGGGACTAAAACACAGCCTGTGGTCCTAGAGGCTGAAGGTGGCTTCCAGTACAACCCAAATTGTGACCTCCTGTGTGCTCCACAAGGAAGCCACCACAGCTTTTGGGAGCAACGTGGCACCCCTTGAGGTAACACAACAAAGAATGATGCAACTCCAACTGTGAACCCTTCAAACTGCTGACAGCAGAACTTCTAGGAGGTGAAGGTCATTGCCATCTTGGGGAGATCAGAGTGAAGGTATGGTACCAACTATGTTACAAGGACCTCTTCATGTGCCCGTGGCAGGAGAGAGGTGGATGGAGATGGCCCTGAACCTGCTTGGGCATCCAACCCCTCCAGTTGCCACCCCAGACAGGGTGACAGCAAAGTGACACCCTGTGCTTTGGCCACTGCTGCCACCAAGTCACAGTGAAGGTCTCCAAGGGGAAGGTCTGAGATGCCCTGAGGTGTTTGTGTGTTAGATCAGTGCAGGTCCTCAGTTCTCACACCTCAGAACCACCCCAGCCCCTCAGAGAATTTGGCCAGCTTGGACTGTTGGATGCTGCTGTGCACAGCTGAGCCCAGGGAATGAAGCCAAAAGGTGCCTGTGGGCCTCACCCACCACTGGTGTGGACCAGCTGGGCTGGGTTGTCCAAGGCCATAGGGAAGGGGAGATGGAGCTTTAGGAGCAGCTCCTGCCCTGCTGGCAGCAGCAGGTTTCACAGCACGCCGCAGGCCAAGGATGTCCCCACAAAGGCAGACAGAGATGGGCCCAGAGGAGCTCTGTTTGGGGTGCTCTCTGTTCTCACCATGCCCCAGGCTGCTCCATGGGACATCCTGAGAGCAGAAGGGGTTTAGTACCGGGAAGTCACAAGAGACTCAGACCCCAGACCTCCACAGAACCCGGGCAAGTGTCTTTTCCCCCTGAGCAACTCCAGGAACCACCATCAGGCACACCTGGTTTCTGTCACCTCTCCACAAGGCGTCCCCTACAAGGGGCTGCTGGAGTACTGCTGGATGAGCTGCTTGTGGCAGGGATCGCAGATGCGCTGGGGGTTGATGCTGGAGGGCAGGGGCAGCTCATTCCCTGAGCACGACTCACAGAAGATGCCACCACAGTTCTTGCAGATGTTCTGAAAGGCAGGGAAAGGACAGTCAGGAGAGGTTCAAGACATGAGCAACACAGAGGGCTACAGAGAGGCTGAGGGGACTGGAATATCCCTTGTGAGGAGAGACTGAGAAGTGGGGCTCTGGGGCAGGGGGGAACTCATCAATGCTGATCAATACTTCAAGGGTGGGTGGCAGGAGGACGGACCAGGCTTTGTTCAGTGATGCCCTGTGACAGGACAACAGGCACAAACTTCACCATAAGAAGTTCCATCTGAACATGAGGAACTTCTGTAGTTTAAGGGTGCTGAAGCCCTGGAGCAGGCTGCCCAGAGATGTGGTGGAGTCTCCACCTGTGGAGAGACTGCAAAACCACCTGGATGCGTTCCTCTGTGACCTTCTGTAGGTGACCCTGCCCTGGCAGGGAGTGGGACTGGTGCCCAGAGGTCCCTTGCAACCCCTGCCCTTCCGTGACATGTTTTATCTCACTGACATGCACTCAACCCACATCCCCTGCTGGGCCTGAGAGAGATGCTCCCAAACTGCCCTCTTGTCCCCATTGAAGACACCCCAAGGTTGCTGCTGTGCTCAGAGCAGAGGAGCTGAAGGCTTGCAGCAAACAGGGAAGAGGGAAAAGCTTCCAGCTTCCAACTGACTCTGCTAGAGCTGCCCATCACAGGTCACTTGGCCAGGCACAGCACCTCCTCTGTATGTTAGCCTCAAAGCTTCCTGGCCAGGGCACTTCATTGTGCTCCCCCCTGCCCCCAGAACACTGC
This sequence comes from Psilopogon haemacephalus, assembly GCA_013396835.1. NCBI lineage: Eukaryota > Metazoa > Chordata > Aves > Piciformes > Megalaimidae > Psilopogon > Psilopogon haemacephalus. The sequence continues at coordinate 502,465 of VWZI01000291.1, read as the reverse complement.
CCAAGTCCCGTTGGTGGCACAGGCACTGGTTTACCTTCAGCTGTGTGCAGAGCTCAGAGCCCTGCACCACTCAGGCTGGGAAGCTGTGAGAGAAGAGAGGCTTAGCCACAAAAAGCAAGAGAGAAAGGGGAGGTGGCTGCAGTGGAGGAGCAACAAATATAACAACACAACTACAGGATTCCAGCTTGGAAAGGACCCCTAGGACCATCTCCTCCAGCCTCCTGCTCTCACTTCTGACTGATCTCAGGAAAAAAAAAAACCAAAACACCAAACAAACAAACAAAAACCCACTTGGCTAAAAAGGAGAAGCTGCTGAGAGGAAGGGAAACCAAATCACTATGCAAGGTGGGAAATGAGCTGATAAAAAAAGTCCAGCTCAGCAAAAGACTGCTTTGCCCCAGGTCACCAGGAGAAGAGCTGTCCCCCCCAAACACAGCCATCAGTTGCCACACACTGAGCAGAGGACAGAGGTGAAGCCCCCAGAGTTACCTTTCTCTTGCCTCGGCTGCTCTCCTCCCGGCACAGCTGGCAGACCTCAGCGCTTCCAGGTCCCAGGGGCTGCTCCTGAACCACAAGTGGAAACAAAAATGTTCTGCTTTACCCAGCTCTGCACAGGGCAAATGGTCAGAGCTCTGGGGCTGACCTGCAGACCTCACAGGCTGCTCCTTGCAACCCTTCCAGTCTGGCTGTGCAGCAGCCGCAGCACAGGGCAGGAAGGGAAGCACAGCACAGCTGCAGGAGCCAAGGACCACACAGCTCCATTTCCAGGCTGAGACCAAGGCCTAGCACCAAGGTGTGAACTCAGCACCTTTTCATCTGACAGGTGCAGAAACTCCCCAGGGACAGGACCCCAGCGTAGCAGCATCCTACTGACAGCTGAGGTCTGCCTGACACCCGGGGCAGAACATCCCCCGTGAGGGAACAGCTATGGGCTCGGCAGCCAGATCCTCACCAAGGGCACCCAAAGGACAACCTTGAGGATGTGTGGGCAGGGAAGATGCTGCAGACCCCCAGGAGCTCCCTCAGCACCCCTGTCCTACAGCATTTCAATGCAAGACAATCACCAACCTGCTCTTCCTGCGTGCTGCTCAGTGACCTGCAAGAGAAGAGCATTGTCACTTGGAGCTGGGGCTCAGGAAAGCACCTGGGGACCTGAGGATCCCCTCAAGCTTGGGTTGGAAATCCTAAAATGATCCAGATTTGGGTCTGAGTTCTCCCCTACTTGTGTGGCAGGATGCTGTTCTCCTCTCTCAGGGGCTGCTTCAGTTTAGGGTTCTCCTCCTGGGCTTTGAGCTTCCCATCCTGCCAAAAGGAAACAGTGACCCATCAGATTCAGCCCTGCCACCTTCCAAGGGCAGACTTCACACTGGGATTGAGGCAATGAGCTCCTCCTGGATGTGAACTCCCAGCACAGGATACATTTTTTGGGAAGGGACCCTTTCCCAGTTCCAGACTTTACACTGGGCTTCTGCCCAGGTTGCTCAAGGCCTCATCCAGCCTGGCCTTGAACACCTCCAGGGAGGAGGCATCCACAACCTCCCTGGGCAACCTGTGCCAGCGTCTCACCACCCTCACTGTCTGGGCTTGAGCTTCAAAGCCAAGCCAAGAAGAAGTCTTATTACCTGTCTCAGCCAACTCTTTGTGCTTCTTCTGGTCTCTTGGCTGTGCTGGTGAGACTGGGACCATCTATCTCTCTCCCTCTTTAGTTCCAGTTCAAGGTGGCTCCTAGAAGATGGAAGTGGAACTGTGATTCAAGGCTCTGGGTTTGGGACACCACCACGAGCTGTGGAACTGTTTAACTCTCCCCTTACACTAAAGCAGCTGAACCTTAACTCAGGAGCTGCACAATGCCTCTTGCAGTAAGAAGCATTAAGTCACCACATGTCAGGGTGGAAAAATCTCTTCTTCATCTGGTTGCAGCAGCACCTTGTGGGGGAATAAACCTCTTGGCTACATCTGAAAGTCCTTCAAAACCTGCCATGGAGCTGCTGCTCACTGTCCTGTTCCATCAGCAGCACCTGGCAAGAGCAGTCCTGAAACCAAAGCCTTCAGCCCTGACCATTAGTGCCATCACCACAGGATGGACGGGCTGCTGGGGAAACCCTTCTGACACCAAGCTGGGGCTTGCTCCCTGGGGGGGTGTTGAAGAAGCACATGGATCTGGCACTTGGGGCCATGGTTTGATGGCCGTGATGGTGCTGGGTTGGTGGTTGGACTGTATGACCTTAGAGGGCTTTTCCAACCCAAACAATCCCATGATTGCATAAATATTCAAGAAACGTGGGACCATGGTGGTGCTGGGTTGGTGGTTGGCCTGCATGACCCAAAAGGCTTCTCCAACCCAAACAGTTCCATGACTCCATAGGTATTCAAGAAATGCATGGACATGGTACTTGGGCACATGGTTTGACGGCCATGATGGTGCTGGGTTGGTGGTTGGACTGCATGACCTTGTAAGGCTTTTGCACCTGAAACAATTCTATGATTCTGTGACCTGATCACAAGCTAAGGACCCCCCTGAGTGTCCCAAACAGCCTGTGCTGATCCCTGCCCTCCTGCCCCTCACGATGTTCGCCAGAGGAGGTCGCACACATCCAACCAGAGCGCAGGAACCCCCCAGTTTTGCCCATTTGCTGCTTGCTGGAGCAAAACCAGCCTGGAAAAGAGAGCAGAAAAAGGATTTCTTCACCGCTGCCTGGAGAGCTCTTCCACTTCTAGCTGCAGGCTGTTGATTTTGTCCCCAAACTCCTGCTTGAAGAGGCGGTTGTCCTGCTGGGCCAGCTGCCGCTCCTTCTCCGCCTGCCGCAATCTGGATTTGAGCCACATGAACTTGTGATAAAAAACAAAAGCCATGGTGGGGAGGAAGACTGAGTTTAACCAACAAATTAAAACCAAAACAGAACAAACAAAACGAAACAAGAAAACAAAAGGTGAAAAGGCCCAAAAGGCAAAGAAAGAGATGGAGGAAAGGATGGGGAGGAGGCAAAGCTCCGAATGGCAGGCGAGGTGTAGGTGAACCAGGCAGCAGCTCGGATTTGCAATCGTTTTTATTCTATTTTACTACAGTTTACAGCCAGTAGATGAAAAAACAGAAAACATCACTTTTATCCAGGGTCAAAGCAAACCTCGAGTACACAGAATTGGAGTCGGATCTGGAGTTGAATGTAGGTTACAGCTCAGCTTTACACATGGAACTGGAACTTGCAACAGAGGTTTAGCTACTAATATCGAGAGTTAGTGCGTGGGCCTGGGCAATTCCACTCTGGCCTGAGCAGCTCCACTGAGGGCCTGCCAGCAGCATTGGCCAGGTCCTCAGTGCTTGGGCATCACCTCCACTGAGGGCCTGCCAGCAGCATTGGCCAGGTCCTCAGTGCTTGGGCATAACCTCCACTTCTGGCCTGCCAGCAGCAGTGGCCACATCCTCAATGCTTGGGCATCACCTCCACTGAGGGCCTGCCAGCAGCATTGGCCACATCCTCAATGCTTGGGCATCACCTCCACTTCTGGCCTGCCAGCAGCATTGGCCACATCCTCAATGCTTGGGCATCACATCTACTGAGGTCCTGCCAGCAGTAATGGCCAGGTCCTCAATACTTGGGCATCACCTCCACTGAGAGCCTGCCAGCAGCAAGGGCCAGGTCCTCAACACCTGGGCATCACCTTCACTTCTGGCCTGCCAGCAGCAAAGGCCACATCCTCAAAGCCAGAGCATCACCTCCACTGAGGGCCTGCCAGCAGTAATGGTCAGGTCCTCAGTTCGGCCTTATTTCAGCACCAAAGTGCCAGCCCAACCCCCTGCTCCTAGAGAAGAAAGCAAGGGAGGGGCAGGGCAGTTGGCTGCTCTAACTAGTTGGGTGCCCTGATGGAAGCTTCCACCTTCCTGTCACTGTTTGCTTCTGTTTCTAGGTAGTTAAAATGAGTTTCTAGTCAAAGGTTATTGAAGGTTAAGTTTATACTTTCAAGCATGCGACTTGGGCATGGTGCAGAGGTTTAAAACAGGTCTCCAAGCCTGCTTTTTGTCCACTGACCAAGTGGTGGGACAGGCTTGCACACAGGAGCCTCACAGACCTTCAAACCAACCTAGCAAGAACCCATGGGTATTGTTTCCCCAGCTGTCACCCACTGCCCCGAGGAGCAGGACCGAGGGAGAACTGGCACCGCAGCATTTTTACAGGCATCTCACCAGAGAGAAACTCTAACCCTTAGTCACCACAGAAAGCCTCCAAATGTCATCTTCTAGAAAGGAAACCAAATGCCTAGGAGTGCTTAGAACCTAAAGCCTGTGCCAGAGCAGCAGGGGGAACTTCAGCAGCCCCAGGGAAGAGGATTTGAGTTGGTAATAGTCCAAGCTAAGGTTACTTAAAGTCTTGTACTGGGGAGTTAAATTGGCCATTAGTTGTCCTATTGAGAGCTGGTTCCAAGCTTTAGCTCCTTCTTTCGGTAGCAAATTCCACTGGGATTGAGCAACAGAAACTGGGATGCAAGTGGAAGAAGTGCAGCAGCAAAAAGCAGCTCTCCCTGCTCGCCTACCGACCACTCAGACAAGGAATACTCAGGTACCAAAGGACCATTTCTGCTCCTCGCCACTGCAGAGTTTTGCTCCTTCTGGCTTTTGGTGTTGTTTCTTTTGAACGCTAAGAGTATAAAGATCAGTTTCTTTTTGCTCTGTGAATCCTGAACCTTCCCTTGCTAGGAAAAGGAGAGAGCTACCAAGACACCTCTCTCTCCCCAGCTTTGGGAAGAACCACACTGCACATCTATAGGGGTCCATGGCAGAGGTAGAAGGCAATGCAAAGGTAAGGAGGTTTCCACTGAACTCACCACTCTATCATGTTACTCTAAGACACCTAGCTACTAATTCTGGACACAGGACATTTCAAGGAACAAGGAGAAGTCCCCACCCTGCCACCGAGTCACTAAGGCAAAACCCTCGGAGCCTCCTTGCCGAGGGCTGGGCTTGGCGGCCAAGTCACAGCCCTCTCTTGGACTCGGGGTCAACCCATGGAACAGAAGTGGGACACACACACAACTACTTTCAACAACTTCCAGGGATGCCTTTTTTTTTTTGGGGGGGGAAGGGTCTCCTTCACCAAAAAAAAAAAGAAAAAAAAAANNNCCACAAAAAAAAAAAAAAAAAAAAAAAAAAAAAAAAAAAGGATGGGGGGTAGGGTAGGAACACAGAAAACCACTTGGGACTCTTCCAGAGTTGGCCAACCTGCTGTTGGCTTGACCAAAGCACCTCGGATGGGCACAGCCACACACCTCCCACTCCTGATGCTTCCCTAGTGTGCCTATTGGCCAACTCATTGCTACTTTGACATGGTTTCAATGGCAAAATTCAGGTTTTGGTTTAGTTGTTTGTTTTTTCCCATATATACTCAACTCTAAATTCTCTGAAGAAAAACAAAAAAAAAAAACCCTCACTGGTTTTTAAAAATTCAGCAAATTCCAAAATCAACCCTAGGTGACAATGAACATTTTTAGCAATTCTCAAGTTCTCCCCTCATAAATTGAGTTCTGATGGGCAGAGCTGTGAGGTGACCAGACATTAAAAATGTCTTTAATGGTGCTTCTGGATCAGTTTGTTTGCTGCGCTGTTTAAGGTTTTTGCCTGTTTCACCAAATCCTTTTCACTGAGGTTAAGGGGAGGCAGAATGAGGAGGGTGAGGGGACAAAAAAAAAAAAAAAAATAAAAAGGAATTAAACAATGGGAAAATAAAAACAGCAAGAGAAAGAAAAAAGGAGCAGATCCATTAGCTGAGGAGATCTCACCAAGCATTTGTATAAATACAGATCCTGTTACCAGCAAAATGACCTTTCTTGTACAGAACATAACCCTTCAAAAGAGAGCATTAGCTTAGTGCAGTCACCTACCCAGTGACTAAGCCCAGGCACACTGCCAAGTGAGGCCTTCTCCTGATCTGCTCAGGGCTAGCAAGGCAATCCACACAGGCTGATGTTCTGACCCCACCACAAAACCTGGCTTTGAGAACCAGCCCGAAGCAGCTCTGCTCCTTCTCAAAGCAACTTGATTGCAAGGCTGAAACTCTCCTCACTTGGTCAGGGTCGGTAACACAACAGCAATGCAGCCCCATTAGGAGGGAACCTCACAGAGTCAGGGAATTCCACCTGGGAAGGGACCCCCTTAAAGATCAGCTGCTCCAGCATTTGCCCAGCTCTCAGCAGACGCTGAAGTCAGGCAGCTTTCTACCACACTGCACTCCCCAGAGCTCCTCAGATGAAAGCAAGCACAGTTGATGCCCAAGGGCTACAGGAGAACAGAGAGTGAGGCACCAAGGGCTCAGAGGGCAACAGGCTCTCCATGAGTCCCAGCTCTGCTTTTATAGAGGACACCCTGGAGTCAACAACCACACGACAGGGCAGCTGCAGCTGAAGCAAGCATAGAGACAACTTGTCCCAGTCCAAATGGACATTACACCTGGGGGCTCCCCATTTCTCTCCCAGTGCTGACAGAGATGCAATGCCTGGCTGAGAGCACAGTGCAGCTGACAGAGATGAACAGAGCTGCCATCTTCCTGACTGCCTTGGCAGCATCTGCTAGCAGTAGCTCTCCTGAGCATGCCAAGCACTTGTCCTAGCAGCACCTCACCAACTGAAGCTCTCCTCCCCATGCTCTGTTGAGCAGTGGCTAAGCAGAGCACTTGGACTCTGGGCTGGGCCACTCAGGGCCAGTGGGACACCACCTGTAGGACACACAGAAGGTTTGCTGGCTGCAGAAGTGCCATTTCTTACCTTTGTTCCAGCTGTTTGATGGTGGCAGCCATCTGATTTGTTTTCTCTTCCAAGCGGCTGTTTAATTCACTCTTCTGTTTCACTCCCATGTCTGAACTCTGCAAAAAGCAGCCCCAGGGGCTTGTGTAAGCAGCAGCATAACATAGGCCATGAGAAAACAGGGAGAGCTTAGAACAGCCTGCCATAATAAATAGTCCATGAGAAACCAAGTGGCAACAAGAGGGCCATGGAATCATACAATTGCTGGGGTTAGAAGAGACCTCTAAGATCATCGAGTCCAAACATCAACCTAAGCCCACCATGGCCATTAAACCGGGTGCCAAAGTGCAAGTGCAGGAGCCAAAGAAGTAGGAGAAGGTGCCCAGAAAGCAAAGGCCAGGTCACTACTGCAAGGACAAACACCTTGCCATCCTGGTGGAGATGATGGCGTGGGTCCAGAGGAGGCCATGAAGATGACTGGGGGCTGGAGCACCTCTGCTGTGAGGACAGGCTGAGGGAGCTGGGGTTGTTCAGCCTGGAGAAGAAGGGCTTCCTGAGCAGAGGGACTGCTCAGAAGGGCTGGCAGTGGTTAAGACAAGGGGCAAAGGTTTGGGACTGGAGCAGGGCAGATTTAGGTTGGACATCAGGAGGAAGTTCTGCACAGTGAGGGTGGGGAAAGATTGGAAGAGGTTGCCCAGGGATGTGGTTGAGGCTCCATCCCTGGAAACATTCAAGATCAGACTCAGGGTGGCCCTGGGCAGCCTGCTCTAGTTGGAGATGTCCCTACTGAGTGCAAGGGGGTTGGGACACGATGACCTTTGAGGATCCCTTCCAACCTGATGGAATCCATGAATCTGAACTTCCCTACCTGCAGCTTGAAAGACAGCTCATGCTTTAGGGCCCTGAGATCATCCAGCTGCTGCCTGAGTGCCACCAGTGCGTCCTGCTTCTCACAAACATCTTTCTCCAGCATCTTCATGGCCAGCTCCATCTCCTGTCGCATCCCAATCTGCACCTCCAGCTCCTTCTCCACATCCTGAAACACAGAGATCAGACAGCAGCTGCTGCACTGCTACAGTTACAGATCTGACCCACCAAAGACCCTAGAGGACAGGCAAACCACATTCTCCTTACCAGCCGCAGCTGGGTCTCCTCCTTCAGCTGTTTCCGTGCCTCTGTCAGTGCTTGTCCATCAGCAGTTCTGTCTTTTGCAACCTAAGTTAATGGAGACCCCCAATTAAGCTCTCATTATGTGTCACTGACCCTCACACTGCCTGATGATTTGCCTCCCCCACCACTTCAGAAACAAATTCTGCCACTAGCACAACCCAGAGCTCCGCTTAGTTAAGGCAGCACTTGGGGCAATGACTCACTGCCCATTTCCTCACCTGCTCAGAGGATATGACCCAAATGGAACCATTTCAGGACAAAATCCTAATCCTGGTGACAAAACTTCAGAAAAAGATCTTAAGGGTTTTCAAAGTAACCCCAGGTTCTGCCACGGTTAGGAGCAGAAACTCTTTGCAGTGAGAGTGGAGAATGCAGTCACAGCCATGGCCGAGGAGTGGTCACAGCTGGGTAAGCAAGAGGAGGGAGGTCTCACAATCAGGGAGATTGTGGATGCCCTCCCTGAAGATGTTGAAGGCCAGCTTGGATAAGGCCTTGAGCAACCTGGGCTACTGGGAGGTGTCCCTGCCAATGGCAGAGGGTTGGAACTGGATGATCTTGAAGGTCCTTTCCAACCCAAACTGTTCTACGAAGCCACTAAAATTTGATTTCCACAAAGAATAACATCTCAGGCCAAAAAAACCCTCAACTCCTCCATCCAAATTCTGTGCCAGCCCCTCAGCAGATCATCCTCCCTCCTGTCCCTTCTGCCACCTCCACCCAGCCAGCCAGGAACAGGCTGTGCTAGCTCCAGGCTCTGGCCAGGAGCCATCTGTTCCCCTCTGTAAAAAGGACCTGCCTGGAGTCACTCCTCTCTAGTGCAGGTTGTGTGTGAGCTACAGAAGGAAACAAAAGCCTCTTCCAAACCCTGACTCCTTGGCTGACTTTGGAGCTGACACTGCCCAAAAGGCTCCGGAACCACTCACACAAACCAACCTTACGATTGGACTCCAGGATGTAAGAGCTTTCTTCTTTAACCCTTTCCATCTCTTCCTGCAGTGTAATAATCCTGTTGTTTGCAACTGCAAGCTGTGAACAGAGCAGAATTAACCAGAAACAGATCAAAACCAACCTTGGACTCTGTTTTGGGGTTTTTTCCCCTCTCTTGCTACCTTTTTTTTTTTTTTTTTTAATATTCAAAGTAAAGGAAATTTTGAGTGGGGAAAAAAACCCCAAACCTCAGCTTAGCTTCTACCACAGAGAAAAACTGACCTGAACAAGCACCAATTAGTGCCAGCACAATGGAACTCCAGGTTTGGTTAAAAAAGACCAACTTTAATCAAACTTGAACCAATTCCAAGTGGTTAGAACAGAATCTGCAGCTTATTTTGGTCCAGAGAGTCACCAGCACCCTCCAAGTACTTTGCTGCTCTCAAGCTCATCCCCCAAGCCTGGACTGACAACAAGGGGTGCCCCAAGCCAGGTGCAAGACTTTGCCAGTTGCCTTACTCAGATTCCTGTCTTTCAGTCAAGTTGTTGACTTCTTCAGGTCTCTACCTGCTGTACTCAAGTGTGTGGTTAGTGCAGCTCAGCAGATAATCTCACTCCATCCCCCTTCCTTTGCCAGAAAACCCAAAGGAATTCTGAGCACATGGCAGGTAAAATGTGCTGACTTCTTGTCAACAAAGACTTGTGTGGGTTTGCTGAAGTTCCAGCAGTTTGGGTGCACTGCTGTGTGGAGCATCACTGGTGTAAGACCTTCAGGCTTCTAGGCAGGAGAAGCACAATGAGAAGCTCAGAGAAGGAAGACTTGGCTGGAAGTGGAGGTCCAAGAGCATACGCAGTGCTTACAGGACATCTGCCTCAGAGGAATTCCCAGCAGATTACTTTGAGGCCAAAACAACTTCAGCAAGCTCCTTCTAGCTCTGTAAACCAGAAGTCAGGTAAGGCTGGCACAGAGGGAAAGCTCAGTGACATTCCAAGAGATCAGCAAAGTAACTGAGTGCCAAGCCCAGACAGAAGCTGCCCTGCTCCGAGTGAGAGTCTTTGGTACAGCTCAAGCCAAGCCCACACGTTCACAGGATGGTACCTCTGGAGGCCACCGAGTCCTGCAGGACCACCCAGAGCAGGCCACACAGCCCTTAGTGAGGGTGAACACACAGAGAAGAATTTCTAGTTCCCAGCCGTGCTGCACAAGCACTGAGAAGCCCCAAACTCAGCCTGCTGAGCTCAGGGAGCTGCAGACAGGGATGCTGCTTAACTACCACATGGGGGTGGTTTTCCACCTCACATTCAATCAGTGGCAGCAACCTGTGTACCTCCTTGGCAGGTCTCCTATTCCAGATCCAGCATTACACACACACACACCCACACCAGGAGTCTGAAGAGAACTCCTCTTTTACAACCCTCAATTCCAAAAGGCCATCAGCTGATTGCTTATGACACTCACCTCCTCGGTCAGTTTAGTGTTGGACTTCTCCAAGGCATCCACCTTGGCCTGCAGGTTGTTTACTGTAGCACTGTTGAAGAGAACAAAAAATGAAATAATCCTTACAGCAATTCCACCCTTGAATTTGAGTTGAAAAACTCCTGGGATTTGTGCTATGACTGAAGACTAAAGCAAAAATCCTGCTCTCTGGTTTGCTGTGCTACGGAATGAATAACTCAAGCGTGTCCTACCTTAAATGTCTGTTGAGTTCTTCTACATAGTTCTTCTGGTCCAAAATAGCAGTTATCTGACCATCTCTGGAAACAAAAACAAGGCTCCTTCAGCAAAACCACCTGCATTCAACAACTAAAAGAATCACAGAATGGCTCAGCTTGGAAAGGACCTCAGAGATCATCTACACCAACCTCCCCACCATGGGGCAGAGACACCTCTCAACTAGACTCAGCTACACAAGGCCTCATCCAACCTGGCCTTGAACACCCCCAGGCAGGAGGCAGCCACAACCTCCCTGGGCAGCCTGTTCCAGAGTCTCACCACCCTCATGCTGCAGGACTTCTTCCTCAGATCCAGTCTAACCCTGCTCTCCCTCAGCTTCAAACCATTCCCCTTGTCCTGTTTCTAGACACTGTCATGAGAAGTCCCTCTGCAGCCTCCCTGTAGGATCCCTTCAGCTATTGGATGACAATCAAAGGTGTCAGAGGCAGTGTGGTGATGCAGCTACATGATTCAGTCCAACCTTTCAGAGCAAGAATATAGTATATGTGAGCTTAGTTACCACAGAATCATAGAGTGCACTGGGTTGGAAGTGACTTCCAAAGGTCATCCAGTCCAAACCCCTGTACTCAGCAGGGACATCCTTCACTAGAGCAGGCTGTGAGCCTGACCTTCAAGATTTCCAGGGGTGGAGCCTCAACTACCTCCCTGGGCAAGCTGCTGCAGTGTTCCAGCACTCTCATGGTGCAGAACTTGCTCCAAACATCCAATCTAAACCTGCTCTGCTCTCATTTCAAACCATTGTCCCTCACCCTGTCCCTGCAGGCCTTTGCAAACAGTTCCTCTGCAGCCTTCTTGTAGCCTCATTCAAGTACTGGCAGCCTGCTCTAAGTGCTCCCTGGACCCTTCTCTTCTCCAGGCTGAACTAACCCAGCTCCATCAGTCTGTGCTCACAGCAGAGGTGTTCCAGTCCCCTGATGATTTTCCTGGCCCTCCTCTGGACCTGCTCCATCAGGTCCACCTCCTTCCTGAGTTGAGGGTTCTAGAGCAATTCAGACTAAATCCTTTTTGAATTAAAAACATGACAGCTTGCAGGGCAGCCCAGAATACCTGAGTACAAGTTACCAGGAGTTAAGAATGTGGACCTACCCTTCAGTGCCTTTTGTGCTGTTCCCATCTTTCAGATACATTGAGAAATCAATAACTCCAACCTAGAAGAGGACAAATTGCATTTGACATTAAACACTTTTTTGCTAAGATGACACTGTCCAGAGAGACACTCAGTTAGAGCATCAGGAGAATCACAGAATGGGTTGGGTTGGGTTTGAAGGCATCTCTAAAAGTCATCCAGTCCAACCCCCCTTGCACTCAGCAAGGACATCCTCCACTAGAGCAGGCTGCTCACAACCTTCTCCAGCCTCACCTTCAAGATCTCCAGGGATGGAGTCTCAACTACCTCCCTAGGCAGCCTGTTACAGTGTTCCAGCACCCTCATGGTGCAGAACTTGCTCCTCACATCCAACCTCAATCTGCTCTACTCTTATTTCAAAACATTGCCCTCATCCTGTCCCTGCCGGCCTTTGCAAACAGTCCCTCTGCAGCCTTCTTGCAGCCCCTTTCAGGTACTGGCAGCCTGCTCTAGAGGTCTTCCCTTCTCCAGGCTGACCACAGCAAGGCTTCATCATGCCAGGCACCTATCTACAATTAATGAAGCCATGGGATGTTTTGAGCAAAAATACACTAGAATAAGCAACAAGGCTCGGGTGACAAATATAGACATCACTGTTCTGTTCTTTTCACAGCCAATGATCTAATTTCTCTCATTAAAATATTCCAATTAGCCTCAAAGCAGCACAGACATATGGGCAAAACATTGCCACCACCATAGCTGATGCAAGCTGCCATACAGGCTCCTTTTCTCTGAGCAGCTACAATGATCTCATCACACAGCATGAGGGAATCAAGAGTTCTGCCCATTTCTCCTTTCCTTTTGGCTAAACCCTTCCCTGTTTTAACCTCCTTTTGCATTTCACTACATCTCAACCCACACAACCACAGCAAAGCATAAGAGCAGAGAGGAAAATCAACCCCTGAGCCTCTCAGCTTCCAATTTAAATGAGCAGAAAGCCACAGCAACTGAATCCCCAGTACCTGGGAGTCCAGGTCTTCTCCTTTCATGCAGAAGTTTGCATCAATGACATTCAAACCTACTAGAAGGCCAGCAATGATGGCACCTTCCTCTTCCATCATCAGTGCATTAGGCTCATAGAATTCACTGCAGGGTGCACAGCAAGAGAAGACAAATGTTGCACCTTTAAAAGGCAGCTAAAATGATGTCAGCCAGCACAGGCTTCCTGCTAGATCCCAGGACAGTAAAATGCAAGCTCAGCCTTAACTAAACCCCAGGCAGCAGCACAAAGTCCACACAGAAATGTTCACATCTTCCAGTCAGGCTACAAAATCATTGCTGCTTCATGAGCAGGGAAACAGAGGAAAGAAATTAATTCTTCCAGGTCAGGTGGTAATAAAGTGAGGAGGTCAGAAAGGAATATGGGGCCAGGACTTTGCAGACAGAGAAGGCTGCATCACCACCCTGTACAAATGTTTCACCCAAATCACCTCTTTGGAACCCAGATTTATGTTATTCTAACGGATACTTGAGACAGTACTAGAGCTTTGTTAGCTGAGACAACAGGAAGAACAGCTTCCGGACTAAACAAGACTCCTGAGCATTGCAAACCCCTCAGAGGGAGCTCTGCACTCCACAGACGTTACCATTTCTCCCCACGTTTAGGTGGCAAATGTGGTGAAAAGATCTCAGATCTCACCAGAGGGCAGAAGGGAACCTGTCCCGACCCAAGAGCAGGCTCAGCACTCACCTGAGAAGGTCCTTCCTGTTAATCAAGGCTTTCATGTACTCTGAAAGCTTCTTCTGCATGAGAGCCAGGCGAAGCCAGGCCCTTCCTCTCCCCACAGGTGTCCTAGGAAGGCCCAGAAACAAACCAGTCAGGGACACGCTGCAAAGTGTGGCCACACACAGCCCTCACCAGCCCACTCAGAAGGTTCTGCATCTCAAAGGGAGAGCTGGCACTGATGAAAAGAGGGAAGTGAGGAATTGGGAGTCTGACTTCAGAAACAGCCAGGAAAGGTTGTTCTCATTCCTGAGACACTCCTTGAGTGCCACTGTCCAGAAGATCCCATCCCATCCCATCCCATCCCATCCCATCCTCTTCTTCTGCAGAATTTGAATTAAAACCAGGAGAGTAATGATCCATTTCTATCAGCAGAAGGTGAGTAGGACATGTTCGCCCTTCCTTCTCTTCTTGGGGGTCCTCCTGACAACACAAGCCAGATGTTGGACTCATGCAGTAGAAGGTTGTATTTACTTGAGCCCTGGGAGATCCTTCACACTCGCTGTAATCTCTGCAGCCTCAGGAACGAGCTTTTCTACCAGCTCCAGTGGTCCCCAAAACGACTTGTTTTGTCCAAGGAAAGTCTTTTTGGCTGGGAAGGAAGAAGACATAAAATGAGCTCGTTGACTAAACACAAATATGGTCAGAGGTGAATGAGCAGTTCATAGAATGGTTTAGGTTGGAAGGGAGCTCAAAGCTCAGCCAGTTCCAACCCCCCTGTGCCATAGGCAGGGACATCTCCTGTTAGAACAGGTCACTCAAGGCCCCATCCAACCTGCCCTTGAACACCTCCAGGGAGGTTGTGGAGCACAGAAGCACAGATCTTTGATCACATTCTGTGCTTCTGTGCTCCACAACCTTCTAGGGCAACTTGTGCCAGTGTCTCACCACCCTCACTGGAAAGAGCTTCCTCCTAACATCCAGTTTCAATCTCCCCTCTGCCAGTTCAGACCCATTCCTCTTCATCCTGTCATTACAAGACCTTGTCAGTAGTCCCTCCTCAGCTGTCCTGTAGGCCCCCTTCAGATATTGGAAGGCTACTATAAGGTTTCCTGAAAGCCTTCTCTTCTCCAGGCTGAAGAGCCCCAACTCTCATAGCAGAGGCCAAAACTGCCAGCAAGACTCTTCTGAGATTGTTGCTGTGCAAGCAGGAAAGATGCCTTTTGGTGCTTGCCAGTGGCCTCATTTAACTAAAGTGAGAGGAGCTCCAGAGAGGTGCCACAAAACATCCCCAGGAGGCCAAACCAGCATCGTGCAGTGACAACCAGCACCAGTGGACAAGCAAAGGAGCTGAAGAACAGAAGCTCCAGCATCCAGCCCGGGAGGAGTCCTCTGAAGCAAGGTTACCTTTCAAGCCATGTTTAAGGCAATGCTCCATCACGACGAAGAACTGCTGCAGGGGGGCATAGTCGGAGTCCAGTGTCCTGCCCAAGTTGAGAGCTGACTCAATCAAGCCCTTGATGCTCAGCTTGGCCATGTTCATCAGGTTCATGCGTTCATTAGCCATCAGATAATTAGGGTCTGTTAAGAACGGGGAGAGAAGCAGTGGTGAGGAACAAAAGCTGTTACTGACACAGCAAGACCCCCCCAGCTCAGCTCTCCCGGTCCCTCAGCTGGGAAGACAGCTTTACAACCACAGAATGCCAGGCTGGAAGGAACCCCAAGGTTCATCTGGTCCAGCCCTTCTAGGTAATAACCTATCTGAGATGAGCTGGCCCAGCAGCCTGTCAGGCTGAGTGACAGCTGTGCTGAGACAAAGCAAAATGAAGTCGTGTGGCTGAAGCCACAACGAGGTGGCAGTTGGGGATCTATCACATGCAGGCTGCCTCACTACTTCAAATAACTACACAAGCTTTAAGCTTCTTTTAAACCTGGCTGTAAGGTGGAGCCAATTCTCAACCTCTCTCTCTCCTCACTTCACCAACACTACTGCTTTAGACCACGGACAATAAGGAGCTGATCATGACTCCTCTGACAGCTCACCCCAGGTCCCAGCAAGCAGGGATCTTCCATGACTATGTTCTTCCTCCACCACGTTAGGAATAGAATCATAGAATCCAGTCAGGGTTGGAAGGGACCACAAGGATCAGCCAGTTCTAACTCCCCTGCCATGGGCAGGGACACTCTACCTTACAACAGCCTCATCCAGCCTGGCCTTAAACACCTCCAGGGATGTGGCCCAAATCCCCTCCCTGGGCAACCCGTTCCAGGCTCTCACAACTCTCATGCTCAACAACTTCCTCCTCACGTCCAGGCTGAATCTCCCCACCTCCAGCTTTGTTCCATTCCCCCTTGTCCTGTCACTACCTGATAGCCTAAGAAGTCCCTCCCCAGCTTTTTTGTAGAGCTTCTTGTTGCAAGAAACAAACACACAGAACCACAACACAGGAGGGGCTGGAAGGGACCTCTGGAGATCAAGTCCAATCCCCCTGCCAGAGCAGGGTCACCTAGAGAAGGTCACAGAGGAGCACGCGTAGGTGGGTTTGGAGTGTCTCCAGAGATAGAGATTCCATCACCTCCTCGGCAGCCTGCACCAGGGCTCCACTACCCTTAAATTGGAAAAGTTCCTCCTCATGTTTCTAGATGGCACTTCTAATGTTCAAGTTCGTGCCTGTTGTCCCTTGTCCTGTCACTGGGCACCACTGAACAAAGCCTGCTGCCACCCATTTTCCAATCCACACCCTGTCTGCAGGCCTCCTGCCCCGTGGAGCACACCCATACTGTCACCTCTCCTTCCCAAGCCCCCTCAGTGCACTCCCTCAGCAAACAGCCTCCCTGAGCACAGCACTCTCCCAGAACCCCACTGCAATTGTCCTACATCCACAACAACCAAAGTGTGCTGAAGCTCCAGGCCTGGAGATACAGAGGGATGGAGAAATTCTGGCTCCTGAACTCATGTCACATCAACTGCCAGCTCGCTGTTTGGATCTGCTCCACCTGCAATCTCACCCTCAGCTCTGGAGCTGAAGCTCTTTGGCATAAGCAGTTCCACCTCTGTGAGTTCAGTTCATCCTGGGGTTGCTGGATGCATCTGCAGAGCCTGGAGCCAGTTTGCCACTTCTGGGAGTGAATTTACTACACCTTGCTGCAGAAACGTCACCAGAGGACACCTAAGGCTGCACAGCTAAGCACTGGGACACATTTTCTCTGCTCCCCTGACAAAGCCTGCTTGTGTCTAGCAAACAGGCACAGGAAGCAAGTATCAGAGAGGGGAGGGAAGGGAACCATGCAGAGGGACTTGGACAGGCTGCAGAGCTGGGCCCAAGCCAACCACATCAAGTCCAACAAGCCCAAGTCCTGCAGCTGGGTCAGGGCAATCCCAAGCACAAATAGAGGCTGGGAAAAGAGTGGCTGGAGAGCAGCCTGGAGGACAAGGACTTGGGGGGTGTCAGTTGGTGACAAACTCCCCAGGAGCCAGCACTGGTGGCTGGCAGCACAGCAGGCAGCTGTGTGCTGGCTGCAGCCAGAGCAGGGAGAGCAGCAGCACAGGGAGGAGATTCTGCCCCTCTGCTCTGCTCAGACCCTGTCTGCAGCAGCGAGTCCAGTTCTGGTGCCCCCAGCACAAGACAGACATAGAGCTCCTGGAGTGGGTCCAAAGGAGGCCACGAAGATGATGAGGGGGTTGGAGCACCTCTGTTGCAAGGACAGGCTAAGGGAGCTGGAGTTGTTCAGCCTAGAGAGGAGAAGGCTAGAATGGTTTGGGTTGGAAGGGAAATTAAAGATCATCCAGTTCCAACCCCCCGCCATGGGCAGAGACAACTCCCACTAGCCCAGGGTGCTCAAGGTCTCATCCAACCTCTAGGGAGGGGACATCCACAACCTCCCTGGGCAACCTGCTCCAGTATCTCCCCACCCTCACTATCAAGAATTTCACTTCCAGTCCCAATCTGCCCTTACAAAAATGAAGTTGGATTTCCTGACAGAAGAAATATGTCCACAGAGAAACTGAAAGGCTGCTTCACTTCTTCTTGCTATGATGCCCTTCATGGTGACTTTTGAGGGGGAAAGCCCACATCAAGCATCCATCAGCCCTGACAGATCACCAAGGAGAAGAGTTTCCCACACACACCAGGCATGTCAAAGTTCAAAAAGCACAGAACAGGGTGGTGGGACATGGGAAACAAAAGACACAAGCACAGACAAGACACATATCAAATGTACCACACCTTGACAAAAGAAACGCAAAGTATTTGTACAATGGAAAAAAATCACAGCCTCACAGAATGTCAGGGGCTGGAAGGGACCTCCAGAGCTCATCCAACCCCCCTGCCAGAGCAGGGTCAGCTATTGCAGATCACACAGGAACACACCCAGGTAGGTCTTGAATATCTCCAGAGAGGGAGAACCCACAACCCCCCTGGGCAGCCTGTTCCAGTGCTCTGTCACCCTCACAGGGGAAAAATTTCTCCTCATGTTTACACAAAACTTCCTCTGCCTCAGCTTCCACCCATTGCCCCTTGTCACTGGGCATCACCCAGCAGAGCCTGGCTCCAGCCTCCTGGCACTCACCCTGCACATGCTGCTAAACATTGCTGAGGTCACCTCTGGAGCTATTCATCCTGGAGAGAAGACTCCAGGGAGACTTTAGAGCTGCCTTCCAATAGCTGAAGGGATCCTGCAGGAAGGCTGCAGAGAGACTTGGCGTGAGAGTGGCCAGAGACAGCAGAAGGCTGGATGAGGCTGTGGGCAGCCTGATCTAAGGGGAATGGTTTGAAGCTGAGGGAGAGCAGGGTTGGTCTGGATCTGAGGAAGAACTGGTTCAGTGTGAGGGTGATGAGACTCTGGAATAGGCTGCCCAGGGAGGTTGTGGCTGCCTCATCCTTGGGGGTGCTCAAGGCCAGGCTGGATGAGGCCTTGAGCAGCTGAGTCTAGTTGAGAGGTGTCCCTGCCCACAAGTGAGGAGGTTGGAGCAGTTGACCTCTGAGGTCCCTTCCGAGCTGAGCCATCCTATGAATAAACACACTTGAGCCATCAAAACCATTTTCTTGAGCAGCAGCAACCAAACATCCATGCAGAGTGCAAATGGCACAGCAGGTCCCAGCTGCAAACCTGGGCCACCCAGACAAGCACATTCAGGCAAGCCCCAGCTCTTTGGCACTGGCAAGGGAAAGTGTCTTTTGCGCTCTGGCTCGAGA
This sequence comes from Psilopogon haemacephalus, assembly GCA_013396835.1. Classification (NCBI taxonomy): domain Eukaryota; kingdom Metazoa; phylum Chordata; class Aves; order Piciformes; family Megalaimidae; genus Psilopogon; species Psilopogon haemacephalus. The sequence goes on along the minus strand of VWZI01000291.1, from coordinate 483,917 downwards.
GATCAGGCCAAAAGCCAAACCATCAGTGAAAGCACAGCTGAAAGATGTCGGTGTGGCACGCACCTTGGGTATCAGCACGCAATTGCTCCACCACATCTGTCAAATCCTCCCAAGAGTCTTTGCAAACAGCAAAACAAAACAAAAAAAAGGAAAGGAACAGGAAAGAAAAGAAAAGAAAAAATGTCATGCAAGCCAAGATCTGAAGGGAAGAGTTAAAAAATCAAGGCACAAGGAAAGGGTAACTGAAAGGGAGATCTGCATCACGCCAGACTTCATTCACAGTGGCAAGCAGTTGGTAAGTCAGAAGGGGTTGGTCGAGTCTGCACAAAGCAATAGAGCAAAGGGGCTTGTGTCTGGAGAGTCAGCTTAAGGTGGGCTTCAGTGAAGCTTTAGAAGCTGGGCTTCCTGCTGCATTAAGGACAAGGCAAGGGTTTTGTAAAGCACATCCTAAAAGGCAAAGCAAGAAGAGCATTATTTCGCCTGCGAGATCAAAGAGCACTCAACTGCTGCTGCTTCTGCCAGGTCAGCACTGGATTCCATTTCCTCCCACCCAGCTCCCCAGAACAGCTCCTCAGAGCAGCCCCCCCAACAGGGCAACACAGCCAGACAGGACAGCACAGAGAGCAGCTTCCAGCAGAAGGACACTGAGTGAGGACACTTTAAATAAGCTTAAGCAGAGCTGGAGCTCTGCTAGGAGCATCACTCCAAATGAAGGTTGGACTCGGTGATCTCGGAGGCCTTTTCCACCTGAAACAATTCCATGACTCTGTGACAAGCCTTGCAGAGGTGATGCAGCTGAGCCTGGGCTTGAGCCCTCGCTCTGAGCAGGACTCCACTAAGGCCTTGTGCTGGTTTGAGGCTGAGAAAGGAAAACAGCATTGTGTCTACTCCACTCATAGGCTTCCCAAAAATGTGTAAGAGTTTGAGTCATAACATAGATAAGACAGAGCTGTTTGAGCCATCTGGGCTGCTGCATCGCTCTCTCCTCCTTCTAGCTGGATCTGTGTAACTCCACTAACCAGTTTCCTACTTCTTAACTCCCCTGGCCAATCTTCCTTGCTTACCTGGAAAACAAGACAGATCCTGGGATAAGACTGGGTGGTGGGGGAAAGGTGGTTTGGAACCCCTCTTGAGGACTCTGATCTCTGGGAGGGCTGTGGTGTTTCTCTATTACCTTTTTACTGTATATAGCTGTAAATATCTGTAATATATTGTAAGTATCTGCTTGTCTATTGTGCAAAGCTATAAATATAAAGCTTAATTCATTATCTTCCAGCCAGCTGAGTCTGGCCTGGGTAATTTCAAAAGGTGTGGGGGGACAAGGAACTGCCAAACCACCCCAGGCCTCTGTCAGCAACACATCTCTAGCTCCTTGGCAGGTGCCTGCAGAGGGCTAACAGGCAGGGGGAGAGGAGCAGGCAGGACAAGGAGAACTTGTTTCAGCACGCCTATTAACTCCACAGTTTCAAACCTGGAAAATAAAGCCAGCTCTGCCCCACAGAGTCTCAGTCCTGTGGGATTTTCAGCTCCCTACTTACAATCTGCTCTCACCAGCACCAATCTGCAACCAGCTGAAAGTCTGAAGCGCAAGGACTGCTCAACACTTTGCAGGCCAACTGTGCCCAAGTCCTGAGCAAAGCACAGGCACTCCTGAGACCTCCTCCCTTCCAGGGCAAAGCATGGGCAGCCTCCTCCTGCTTCAGGAGCCAACAGCATCAGCCCAGGCACACCACAAGTTCCCTCTTTGCCTGCAGCTGAGCATCATAAGATGTTAGGGGTTGGAAAGGACTCAAGGAGATCATCGAGTCCAACCCCCCTGCCAGAGCAGGACCAGACAATCTAGCACAGATCACAGGAGAACACATCCAGACAAGCCTTGAAAGTCTCCAGAGAAGGAGCATTGCTGCAATGCTGAGAGCAGCCCCAAAACACCACTCCTTGGGCCCTGCCCAAGCCTAAAGCATTAGCAAAGTGGTGAACTGCTTTGCATTCAGCAGGGACTTCTCCTTTCCTTAGCAGGAGTGAAGAGGGACAGTGAGTACCACCTACTACCTCTGCTTGCTCAGAGGAGCAGGGAGCTCTGCAGGAAGTGCCTTGCAAGAACAGAGCCCTACTGATGCTCCCCCTGCCACCAGCTTCCCCCACACACTGCTCTCATTGGGAAAGACCAAACCACTAAAGCTGGTCCTGACGAGCACTGAGTTCACAAAACAGGACAACCAAAACTTCTAACTCCTCATTAAAAAAGGATTACCTCCTTCCAACCAGATTCCCAATATGGAACTCAATAGCCCACTGGAATAAACACACAATTAATCTCTGCACAAAGGAGCTACTTCTTATCACTAAGGTATTACCCAGGGGACTTACCACTAATATGTTAATCAGGGAAATCCCTATTTTAACAAGGGAGGGGGCTGGTGTTAAATTTGAGACAGCAGAAGGCTTCTCAGCTGGTCTGACTACAGGAGAGAGTCCAGCACCAGTCTGGGCTGGTATTAGCCAGCCCAGCACCAATGATAATGCTTTAAAAAGGGCTGGTGGCTCATGAAGACTGAATGATTCCATGGAGTTAGGAAAAACACCTCCCCTCGTATCTTTATCTCCCTGAATTCACAAGGGCTGGACCAGATGACCCTTGAGGTCCCTTGCACCCTGGTGTTCAATGATTCCATGACAAGATACAACAAAGGCTGAAGTTACAAGCCCAAAATCAATGACGAGATACAACAAAGGTTGAAGTTACAAGCCCAAAATAGGGTTTGGAGTAGAAAGCTTTATGAATATTCTAACCCCTCCCCGCATCCCTCTGTCTCCCTACCCTGCTGTGAACTGCAATGAAACCCTCCAACACCTCCTGGCAGCCCCCAACAGGGTTGTCAAGAAGATCAAGTCCAAAGGCAGCACTGCTAAGCTTTCACAGCACTCCACTGAGAAGGCGACACATGCCAAAGCTGAGGACATGAAGGGACAGCCAGGATTGTGGCTTCTCCCACTGGAGGCAGGGCAGGCATAAATCCAGTATGTGATTCCTGGTAGAGGGATTGGGAACTGGTGCCTCACAGAACTGGTTTGGTTGGGAAAGACCTCCAAGGTCATCGAGTCCAACCATCAATCCACCACGGCCATGACACAGAGTGTCATCTCCACACCTTTCTTCGACACCTCCAGGGATGGCGACTCCACCACCTCCCTGGGCAGCCTCTTCCAACCCCTTTTCTGAGCACAAGCAGCAGAAGCATCCCTCTGGTATTTTAAAGCAGCCTAAAGAAACACTAAGCATGTCCCCTTTAACAATGACTGAGACACTCCCATAGTCTGGAGCTGCACAAATCCTCCTGGATTCCCTTCCAACTGCTGACAGGACTCATTCATAGAATCATAGAATCATTCATGAAGGAACAACTTGCCATGAACATCATCACCTCACTCTATCCTGGGATACCACCTACAAGCAGACTCCCACGACATGCAGCAAGCTGAGCAGCACAACAGCAGTGCCCCAAAGCAGCTTCTGAGGCCACCCAGTTTCTGCCCACCTCCTCTTTACTTCTATTAGTAAACAGCCTGTGAGTACAACTAGGAGGATGGACTGGTCCAAGTGTTTCTGCATCAAAAGCAGCATGGCCAGCAGATGGGAGAGAGGTGATTCTGCCACTGCACTCTGCTCTGGACAGACCTCACCTGAAGCACTCTGTCCAGTTCTGGTGTCCCCACCATAAGAGGGACATGGAGCTGCTGGTCCAGAGGGAGTCCACCAAGATGATCACAGGGCTGGAGAATCTCTGCTATGAGGACAGGCTGAGAGAGCTGAGGTTGTTCAGCCTGGAGAAGAGAAGGGTCCAGGAAGCACTTAGAGCAGGCTGCCAGTACCTGAATGGGGCTACAAGAAGGCTGCAGAGGAACTGTTTGCAAAGGCCTGCAGGGACAGGGTGAGGGACAATGATTTGAAATGAGAGCAGAGCAGATTGAGATTGGATGCGAGGAACAAATTCTGCACCATGAGGATGCTGGAACACTGCAACAGGGAGGTAGTTGAGGCTCCATCCCTGGAAATCTTGAAGTTGAGGCTGGAGAAGGCTGTGAGCAGCCTGCTCTAGAAAAGGATGTCCCTGCTGAGTGCAGAGGGTTGGACTGGATGACCTTTGGAAGTCCCCATTCTATGATTCTAAGAAGCTTCTCCTATAACTATGGCATTTTTTATGGGGAAGGAAAGAAAGCCAAGGATCCCCATGGCCTCTTTAGAACTTCCAAGCACCACATGAGAATGGACTTCCTCCAACAGACCAAATAGGTCAGGATTTTTTTCTTTAAGTACAGAAGCTCTCACTAAATGCATAAGGAGAAGCTGAGAAGTCAGTAAAATACCCCCCAAAAACCCCCACCCAGCATCAATTTTGGGAAGTGAAACCCAAGCCTGACACAAAGTTCTCAGCAGTAGAGGAATGTCAGTTATGCTGCTCTGGCTCCATGGAAGGCTTGACCCAAATCTGTTAATCTTCTGTGCAGAGGCTTCCAGCAAACACTAAACTCTGCTCCATATTTATAAACAAAGAAAACCACCCCAAGCTCAGGCTCCCCAGGTTCTGTTTCCAGGCTGCTTTTGAAGCTTGCCTACAACAGGAGCCTAACACAGCAGATGAACACCAACACCAGGAAAGACAACGAGACTGCACTCAGTGCTTGAGCTCAATCCCCTGTGCTCCTGTGTGGGGATTTGCCATAACTGGAGAAGTTCTGAGGAAAGAGGGGGAAAAAAAAGCCCAACATGTCTAAAAATTAGAGCTGTAAAAGTGCTGACTTCAGAATGGAGTCAGAAGGGACCTCCAAATATCATCCAGTTCAACCTCCCTGCCAGAGCAGGGTAACCCAGGGCAGGTCACACAGGAACACATCCAGGTGGCTTTGGAATGTCTCCAGAGAAGGAGACTCCACAACCTCTCTGGGCAGCCTGCTCCAGGGCTCCAGCACCCTCACGGTGACAAAGTTTTCCCTTCTGTTCCTGTGGCACCAGCTCCAGCTTGCCCCCATTGCCCTTTCTTCTGTCACTGGACATCCCTGAGCAGAGCCTGGCTCTGTCCTCCTGACACTGCCCTGCACATTTGATGAGCATGAATGAGGTCACCCTCAGGCTCCTCTGCTCCAAGCCCCAGCTCCCTCAGCCTGTCCTCACAGGCAGATGTTCCACTGCCTGCAGCATTTTTGTGCCTCTGCCCCAGACTCTTTCAAGCAGTTCCCTGAGGTCCTTCTTGAACGGAGGGGCCCAGAACTGGACATAATATTCCAGCTGTGGCTTCACCATGACAGAGTAGAGGGGAAAAAGAAAGCTCTCTGGACCTACTCACCACAGCCATTAGAATCCACCCCAAGATACCTTGATGATTTAGTTGGGGCATGATGAACTGCAGCCTTCTGTTGCCTCTAAGGCTACCATTCTCCTTCACTGCACGGGCAAATATTACTGTTATAGTAATCTTTGTTGTTATTACTCCCACGAAAAGGAACCCAGCAGTCACATTCTTGTACTTATTTAAATTGCATCAGCTCAGCTCCCTTGCCTGAGGAATACTAAATGAGATATTTGATAACAAATAATTAAAGTGGTCAAGAAAAATAATTACTCAGGCTAATGTGAACATCACTGAAGGGTGCAATGAACATTCTCTGATTAGATTTGCAAATCAGGAGGCTGAGGAAACACAGATAACAAGACCAGCAGGGAGGAAAAAAAATCACAGAACTGTTTGGGTAGGAAAAGCTCTCTAAGATCACCCAGTCCAACCTTCAACCCAACACCACCATGGTCATCACTCCAGGTCCCCAAGTGCCATGGCCACATCCTTCAACACTTCCAGGGACGGGGACTCCACCACCTCCCTGGGCAGCCTCTTCCAATCCCTGACCACTCCTGCAGCAAAGAAAATTTTCTTCATCTCCAGCCTAACCCTCCCCTGGCACAATTTCAGGCCACTGCCACTCCTCCTGTCACATAAGGCTAGGGAGAAGAGCCCAATCTCACCTCACTGTGAACTCCTTTCAGGGAGCTGCAGAGAGCAGTGAGGTCTCCCTTCAGCCCCCTCTTCCCCACGCTAAACACTCTCAGCTCCCTCAGCTGTTCCTCACCAGCCCTCTTCTCCAGACCCTTCCCCAGCTTGGTTGCCCTTCTCTGGAGAACACAAAGTGCTGTGGCACCACTGCTGCCTCGGGGGAGCTCCACTGCTGCTCCCTGCTGACCTTGCTGCTATCTGCTCCCTGTAAGGAGAGTTAGTTTTATCTGCATCCTCTGAGCACGCCAGGCACAGCAGCTCAATCCCTGCACTGCTCTCTCAGTGAAATAGTTGAGAAAATGGGAAGTGCTGTAAGAAACATTTCAAGCCCACTGCCTTGATTTGCAAAAAGGCAAAACAAAAATGCAGCACTCTGCCTTTGGCAAAAGTCCAAAGCCTTTTATTTCCTCACTCTTCACAAGCCTACCCTGCAGCATCACTCCTATGCAGGCATTACAAGCCACACCAGTCTGGGGTCTCCTGCTTCTCCTCTCAGAGCAGCTCCTTGGTGCCTGCAGGCACTGTGCCCAGCTCCCCTCACCCCTGGAGGCCACAGCAGTGGCGCTAATGCAGTAGCTCCAGGTCAAGCACGGGATAAAGCTGTGTCAGCTTTTCTATTCTCAACACTTTTTCCTGACCTCATCTCTGGTAAAAACAGGACTTGGGGCAAAAAAAAAAAAAAAAATCAACGAACTTTCTTCCTGCCTCCCAAACAACAAACCTTAACTGATGAATGCATAATTCTTGGCAGTGAGGGTGGGGAGAGGCTGGCACAGGTTGCCCAGGGAGGTTGTTTTCTAATGCTTTCTGGTCCTTGAAAGAGAGGGGGTCTGATTAGAGCCTTCAAACCAATGATTCTTGTAGGTTTGGGGAAGGGTTAGTCCAGGGTTCGTGTTGTAATGAAGCAGGAGTGTCACCTGCACGCTGCAAGGGCAAGCAGCCTGCTTCAGAAAGGCCACCTAGAGAAGCTCTCTGACAGGCACTGCATTTATCCAAGCCTACCTTCTCCACAAGCTTCAGTAGAGCAAGAGATGAAAGCAGCATCTGAAAAATTAGGATGTAACAAACGACTGAAAGGTTTTCCAGGCTATCCTATGGGAAGAAGCCCAGATTGCTTGGAAGGTCATTTACTAACTACACACCAGGCAAAGCAGTAGTTACTACTGATGGGAGAGAGTATACAGCAAAATCAATCCACCTCCACTGTTCAAAATACACACTGGGAAAACCCCAAAACCCTGAAATACACCAAAGGTATACCAAAAATCCATCAGGCAAGACCAAGCAAGGTCTGAATGAGCCTGGGCCACCTACAAGAACATGGGAACTGGAAGACAAATGAACTGCTGCACTCTTTGTGGATTCATGGAATGGTTTGGGTTGGAAGGGACCTTCAAGATTATCCAGTTCCAACTCCCCTGCCATGGGCAGGGACACCTCCACTAGAACAGGCTGCTCAAGGCCTCATCTAACCTGGCTTTGAACACCTCCAGGGAGGGGGCATCCACAACTGCCCTGGGCAACCTTGGCTCACCCTGGACTTGCCACTCTGGTTCTGCTATCCTGAGCCTAGAGCATCTGAAACCCTGGGCCAAGCTTCAGAGGGAGCTTTTGAAAGCTTTGTCTGCTACCTCACTGTGGGACTATTTGGCAACCAAATCCAAACCCAGGAGGTGCTACCATTTAAATCAGCTGTGAAATGGAAATTAAATTATCACCTGGGATGTTATTTTTGCGCTCCAAGCCTCACCACAGCTGAAGCTGCTTCATCCAGCAAGACACCTGCACAGTCAGGCATTAGTGACTTGACAAGCAAGCACCAAACGGGCCAAGCAGGACTCCTTGTTGGAGCTGTACTGCAGCAGCTACTGGATGAGGGGCAGGGGTGAAAAGATGGATCCTTCCTGCTGTAGGACATCAGCAAGCAGCACTCTGGCAGTGCTGGTGACCTCAGAGCACTGCTTAGTGAGCAAAAATCCTGCAGAACTTCATCCCACCTCCTCCTTCCCCACTTTCTCATTGTTAAACAGCCACACATGGATGTCCTCATCGAGCTTCAGTACTCAAAAGTGTTCACTCCTCCTTTTACCTGACCTGCCATTAAGTTTTCACCATCAACCCACATCAGTCATGGATGTCTCCTCCCTGGAGGTGTTCAAGGCCAGGCTGGATGAGGCCTTGCGCAACCTGGGCTAGTGGGAGGTGTCCCTGCCCATGGCAGGGTTGTTGGAACTAGGCGACCAGATCCTGGGCTGCATCAGAAGTGTGTCCAGCAGGGCCAGGGAGGTGATTTCCCTCCTCTACTCTGCTCTGGTGAGACCCCACCTGGAGTACTGCATCCAGTTCTGGAGCCTCTATTACAAAAGGATGTGGACGTGCTGGAGTGTGTCCAGAGAAGGGCCATGAGTATGCTCAGAGGGCTGCAGCAACTCTGCTGCAAGCACAGACTGAAAGAGTTGGGGCTGTGCAGGCTGGAGAAGAGGAAGTTCCCAAGTGACCTTCTTGTGGCCTTCCAGAATCTGAAGAAGGCCTACAAAAAGCTGGGGAGGGACTTTTTAGGCTCTCAGGGAGTGAGAGGACTGGGGGGAATGGAGCAAAGCTGGAGGTGGGGAGATTCAGACTGCACATGAGGAAGTTCTTCACCATGAGAGTGGTGAGAGCCTGGAACGTGTTGCCCAGGGAGGTGGTTGAGGCCCCATCCCTGGAAGTGCTTGCAGCCAGGCTGGATGAGGCTGTGGGCAGCCTGATCTAGGGTAGGGTGTCCCTGGGCATGGCAGGGGGGTTGGAACTGGATGATCCTTGTGGTCCCTTCCAACCCTGACTGATTCTACGACCTTAAAGGTCATTTCCAAGCCAAACCATTCTATGAACCCATGAATCACAAATCCCCTGCAGAAACGCATCTTTCTTCCCCACCTTTGTGTTGTTAGAGCACCGCACGGATGTCCTCTTGGGTCCTCTCACAGTGTCCAGCCCCCATTTTACCTCACCCGCTGTTAAACTGCGGTCACCATCAACCCAGATCACAAATTCCTTTACAAGAAGCACGCAAGATGGGTTCCACTCCCTCTTTTCGGTTTTCCAAGGGCACCAGGCACAGCAGCAATGCTCGCCAGCAGCAGGCTGCAGGACTCGCGATGGCATTAAGCACCTGACAGCAGGCAGAACCGCATCATCACTTTGGGGCTTTCCGAACCCTACCGACTGACCCTCGGCAGACACACGCCTCTGGGAGCCAGGAAGCGACAGCTGACAGCTAACACAGCTACAGCTCCTCTTTTCAGAGTAAAATCAGCTAACACAGCTACAACTCCCCTGTTAAGAGTAAAAATCATGCTGGAATCGCGGAGACACCGCGGTCCCCTCCCCTGCATCCCGAGATGCGCTGGCCTGATCTTTCCAGATCCAGCTCACAGCAGAAGAGCAACGATGCGCACACAAAGCTTCCTCTGGCCGAGGGCTGCGTCGCCGAAAGACGCAACAAATTCCTGCAAGGGCGACCCGAACCATCTCCTGAGAGGGCAAAAGGAGTGCGGGCTCGGCAGGCAGGGCGAGAGCAGCTGGCCCCGGGGGCAGCCCCCGCCGAGCGGCGCGGCAGGCGGCGGGAAAGTGCTCCGTACCTTCGTGGGTGGGCTCGGGGTCGGGTGTCAGCGAGATGTCGTCCAGCTCGCGCAAGCAGAGCCACTCTCCGTCCATGGACACTCGGAATTTGCACAGATAGATGGTCTCCATGGCAGCCTGAGTGATCTTGTCTGTGGTGGGGGTTGGCATGTCGCTTTGAGGCGTCAGAGCAGACATGATGACTCAGCTGGCACAACAACGGCGAGGAGGGCAGGGGGGATGGAGGGAGGGGGGGGCGCAAAAATGACAACTAAAAAGCCAAGCTTTCCGAAGACGAGGGGGGAAAAAAAACCAACGAAATACCTTGCCGCTAAAGGACAGAGATGCTCAGGATGGCACAGGCTGCGCTGGCCTTGCCAGTGATAAAGCAAGGTACAGAAATGAAAAACGCTGCTCCTCCAGGCTTGTCTCCTCCTCCCTCCTTCCACCAACTCTCGTCGTCTTCAGCTATGCCAGCGGCTATTGATCCTGAGCCACCAGGCACAGCCTGGCTGCTGCANCGCAGGCGGCGCGGCCGGGAGCGGCGGGGACGGGCGCGGCGGAGCCTGTGCGCCCAGGCGCGGCGGCGGCAGGGCTGCCATTGGCTGCGCGGCGGAAGCAGGGCTGCGATTGGCTGCGCGGCGGAAGCAGGGCTGCGATTGGCTGCGCGGCGGCGGCAGGGCGGTGCCCAAGATGGCCGTTCCGGGAGCTGCGGCCGCGGCGTTTGCCGCCAGCCGGGCTGGGCTGACTCCCGCCAGCTCCTCGGCAGCCAGCGGCGGGCACCTTTGCTCCCGCTCCCACCGAGCAGCCTGCGCTGGCGGCAGCACGGGCACACGAGGCGCCTTTGTGTGCCGCTGCGCACCTTTGTGTTGCGGGGAGGGGTGCGAGCTGCGCCTCGGGCTTTATTCCCTCCGCGACCTCCTTCCA
>VWZI01000291.1:428485-463527 GCA_013396835.1 Psilopogon haemacephalus | reverse complement strand
GGCCCCGCCCCGGCCGGGAAGCAGGGCCTCGGCCGGCCCCCGCCCCCGCGCAGGGGGGTGAGCGGGCGGCTCGCTTCGCTTCTCCCTTCGGCATCCCTCGCTGCAGCTCCCTCCCTACCTGCGGCCGCCTCTCCCCGTCCTCCGCTCCGGGGCGCAGCGCTCTCCCCTCTCCCGGGCCGGCCCGGGGCAGCAGGGCAGCCGCTCCCTACCCGGAGGGGCGGTCGCGGAAAGCGGACAGCCGAACTCTGCTGGGTGCGGGGGCACCGGGCGGCGCGGAGGTGACCTTGTTCCCACCTCTCCTCTGAGAGGGTTTGGGTTTTTTTTTTCTTTATCACACTTCGGGAGTTCTTTTTTTTCTTAAAGACAAAGCCTGATCTCCCAGTAGCAGCTGCCAAGACCCCGACTGCCGGCTCTGGCCCTAGAATCAAGATGCAACCAAAGATTTACTACGCTAAAGAGAAGAGTTTGGGCTCTGGCACTCTGGTAACACTTGGAAATGCTTGCTAAAAAGCCACCCCTCTGCCTTTAGAGTGCAGCATCTCAGCCTGACAAGTTTAGATAGCTGAAAGTCAGACACATGCCTGAGCTAGTCCCCACCTAGATGGAGGTGCTCCCAGAAGCTAAGTCAGAAGAATCATGTAGAAAAAAGGAAAACCAGAAAGCTTTTGCTTCACTTTTGCTTTTACACTTCTAAAGTTAGGTGAGGTTATTTCCCATCTTCATTTTACGGCATTAGTTGCACCTGTAATAGCCTGTAACACCCTGTCTGTGTTTCTGATCATGGAGAGCCCCCATAGCACAGCCTGGTTTTTCCCTCCATAGCTACTGACGTCCAAAGATGCATTTCACTGGCCACCTGAGCAACCTGATCTAGGTGGAGATGTCCCTGCTCCCTGCAGGGGGTTGGTTGGACAAGGGGACCTTCCAAAGGTCCTTTCCAATCCAATGCAACCTGTGATCCTGTGAATTCTAAGTCAGACATCATCCCACCACCCAGCAAAAGCAGAGTTGTAAAAGGCAGCAGATGGCTGGAGCCTCCTTCTTCCAGGGCTGCCCCAAGTCATGCAACATGTTGGCTCCAATTTAACAGATGCTTTACGTAGTTTTACAAACCTCAAAGCTGTTTGAATTTCTATCTGACAATACTTGAAAGAATAAAACAATGCCCAGACTGTTGCTACCTTGTGGAAGACAACCAGGAAAGCTCTGACAAGCTGAGGCAGCAGCAGGTGTGTTTCCATGGGAGCCAATCAGTGGATTTTCCTCATGCAGTACAAACAGGAATTCACAGCCTCACAGGATATTAGGGGTTGGAAGGGACCAAAGACATCATCGAGTCCAACTCCCCTGCCAGAGCAGCACCAGACAATATAGCTCAGGTCACACAGCAACACATCCAGACAGGCCTGGAAAGGCTCCAGACAAGGACACTCCACAACTTCTCTGGGCAGCCTGTGTCAGTGCTCTGCGACCCTTACAGTAAAGAAGTTTCCCCTTATGTTGAGGTAGAACCTCCTGTGCTGCAGCTTCCATACACTGCTCCTTGTCCTATCCCAGGGAGCAAGTGAGCAGAGCCTGTCCCCCCACTCCTGACCCCCAGCCCTCAGATATTTATAAACATTCATTAAATCCCTTCTGAGTCTTCTCTTCTGCAGACTAAGCAGCCCCCGGTCCCTCAGCCTCTCCTCATCAGGCAGTGCTCCAGTCCCCTAACCATCCTCATAGCCCTCTGCTGGACCTTCTCCAGCAGATCCCTGTCCCTCTTCAAGTGGGGAGCCCAAAACTGAATGCAGTACTCAAGATGAGGTCTTAGTGGGGCAGAGTAGAGGAAGGAGAACCTCCCTTGATCTGCTGGGCACACTCTTCTTAATACACCCCAAGATCTTAAGACTTAATCTTATTATTGTCTTAACACAACCCCATCCAGGCTGTGATGCAGGAAGTCCTGTCCACCTCTCTGCCACTGCACTTCTGCCTATGCTCCAAAGGCAAACCAGCCTTAATCTGGATCCCACCAAAGATTATGGTTTCCAACTGATGGAAAACAACAGAGCAGCTCAGACTGCTCCTTATACCTTTCTACACCTATGAGCTCTCTGAATAGGAATCATTTAAGTGCCAGAGTATCTCTTCAGTTACTGTGGTGGCAGAGACACAGCCTGAGTGGTTAAGTCCTAACCTAGCCTGGCAAGGACAAGTGCCATCTCATCACTGAAGCATGTCACTTGGCAGTGTCAGCACCTTCTTTAGAGACACTGCTGGAAGAAGGAAAAAAAAAACGTGTCAACCATGCCCTTGCTCCTATTCTCACTCACTTACCTGCCCATTATCCCTATTTCCTTCCCTTCTTTTGCACGTGTCCATTTTAACAGGGACCTTCAAAACCTCGCTGCCACCAGGGACTTCGCCCCAGCACCTCACATCTCTCTGTTTTCTAGAGCAACATTACAGCGTCCTCCCTTTCCATGGCACCATAGACAGCTTATAGATAAAACTGTACAGCAGTGAACTACTCGTGGCTTGGGCCAATGTCTGAGCCAAGCAAGTGAAGATAATGTTGCGTTTAATCTTCATTAAATGGGGCTGGCACAGCAGGGAGGGCAGCCACACTGTGCCATCTGCCGGCTGCCTTCAGCCCTCATCCCAACCTTTCTGAGCACTGAGGTCACCTATTGACTATTTCTCTTATTTATCGCTCAGGTGGAAGCTGCCAGGACTTGGCTTGCTGGCTGCCTAGAGCTTGGCAAGGGAACACAAACCCACCCTGTATTCTCACAGCTTGCCTGCAGAGCCACCACAGATCATCAGCCCTTCATCACGAGCAGGTGCTATGGCAACGACAGAGTGGGTTAGCTTGGAAGGGACCTTAAAGATCATCTAGCTCCATCCCTCCTGCTCCACATCCCTTTGATCCAGGGCTATGAAGTCATCTTCCTTCTGTCCCCATCCCTCCAGCTTCAGCTGATTGTTTTCCTACCTCACCCACAAACAACCAGCTTAGAAAACCAACAAAACATTCACCAGTCAGCTCTTAGCAGCACGTTGCTGGCAGAAACAGGCCTGGGATGTGAAAGAGATTTCCCTCGCAGAGAAGCAGCAGAGCTCCTGCATGTTTGCAGTCTAGCACAGCCTGTTAACAGACTCTTAAGTTCGTCTTCCCCCAAGCCTACCACACACAAAACCCTCCAGCCAAACCACCTAGATACACAACAGTGCTTCCCTAATGTGAAATAGCACTTGGTGACGTGGCAGAGGGGTGGAATTAGATAGATGGCCTTCGAGGTCCATTCCAACCTAACCCATTCTATGAATCACTGCCCTGATGTGATTCCACACGAGAAGCAGGCAGCAGTGCCTTGCAGGTGCTGCTGGCACACAGCTGAAGGTGTGGGCCCCCTGAAAGCTGTCCCAGACACAAGAGCAGGTCTGACCTGAGACAATTTAACATTGAAGAAATATTACTTAATGAGCTACTCCTCCTTTATGGCTTGAACCAAACTGGCCACTGAACTCAGTTCCCAGCAGGAACTCCAGATGGAGGTTAAAGGCACTTTCCCACCAGAAGGCATGGAACTGCAACATTTTGGTTTACCTTTAATGTTAAGACACTTTTGTCTTCTATCAGTGCTACATTAGACCTGTAACAGGGCTGGAGCACCTTTCCTATGAGGACAGGCTGAAAGATTTGGTTGTGTAGCCTGGAGAAGGCTCCAGGAAGACCTTAGTCCATCCCCCACTGCAGTCAGCAAGGACACCTCCACTTCACCATGAGAGTGGTGAGAACCTGGAATGGGTTTGCCCAGGGAGGTGATTGGGGCCACATCCCTGGGGGTGTTTAAGGCCAGGCTGGCTGAGGCTGTGGCCAGTCTGATCTAGGGTAGGGTGTCCCTGCCCATGGCAGGGAGAGGTTGGAACTGGATGATCCTTGTGGTCCCATTCAACCCCGACTGATTCTATGATTCTAGATCAGGTTGTCCAGGGCCACCTGAAGGCTGATCCCGAACGTCTCCAGGGATGGGACTTCCACATCTCTGGGCAGCCTCCTTCCATGACAGCATTTACAGCACCCTGAGACGAGACCACCTTCACACAGAGGCTGGAGGAGCAAAGGGCCCTCTGGCACCTTTTGAGGGTGGCAACCTCTGAACCGCATTCCCCGCAGCCTAACCCCCAGCCCTCCCCTTGTGGCTTTCCAGTATAAACCCCAGAAGGTATGTATAAAATCTTTATTGGAGGCAGCAGTGCTCTCTGGAGCAGTGGCAGGCAGGCGCAAGGCGGCAGCCTCACTGCAGCTTCCTGCTCTTCTTGACGCCGGCGCGGATGCCGGAGTGCTCCCCGCCGTAGCGCTGCAGCTCCCTGCGCACCTCCCGCACCTGCCCCTTGCGGCGGATCTTGGCTCGCCGGAACTTCTCCCGGTGCTTCACCCGCGGGTTGCGGTCGATCTTCTTCCTCCTGGGAGTCAGCCCTTTGTTCTTGATCATCTGGTAGGTCACCCCTCTCTTCTTACTCGGATCCTCTTCTCCTTCCGACACGTCTCCTCCTCCAAGCGCGTCTTGCTCTTCTGTTCTCTTCCTCTTGCGTTTCAACTTCTCCTCCATCATCCTGTAGTACTTCAGGGCAGCCTCTTCATCTGGCTCCGACTCATCTGATGGCTCAGCACCAGCAGCCTGGCCATTAGCAAGTGCACCGCCACACTTCGAGGTGCTTTTCTTAATGTCCAGGGGGAGAAACACAGCAAACTTCTTCTCCCTCCGTAGTTTCTCCTCCTTCTTGTCATAGAAGCTTTTCAAAAGCATCCTAACTTGGGAGGACAACTTCTGATCTACAACTGCCAGCTCATTGATGAGACTCCTGTAAGCAACCAGCCGCTCGATCACAGGGTGGCTATGAACTGGCATCCTCTTGGCCTTCAAAACCAAGTAGAAACTGATATTGGCACAGTAATTCAAGTAGAGCTGATACTTGGTCTGCAAATAGCGACTGCCCTTGCCCTGGGGGATGGTCCCATTGCTGACCATCTGCAGCAGCGGCTGCAGCTCATCCTTCAGTTCCATTAGTTTGACTTCAAAGTCCTCAAGCAGCTGCAGGAGCTCAGGGGACTCCTGCTTCAGCAGCTTCAGCTGCTCCTTCTTAGAAAGGGCCTGCAAATCTTTGTCAATCTTTTGCCCCTTGCTATCCTGGGTTTTCTGCTGCTCAGGCAGATAGCCCTGGATCAGATCCAGCCCATAATCATCCTCCCCCAAGTCCTGCACCAACCTCTTCTGGATGACTTGTGCCTCCTGCTCCTCTTCCTGCTCCTCAGCATCGACTTCTTGCTGGCTGCGCTTCCCCTTGGCCTGGGCATCGTTCCCATAGTCGGTGTCGTAGTAGAGCTGCTTGCGTTTGCCCCAGGAGAGCTCATGGGGGAGGCTGGGGTCCTGACGGCGTTCCTCCAAGTCGCTCTCCATGGACAGGTCCTCGTCCTCATCTTCCACCTCATCTTCCTCCTCCTCTTCACCCTCTCCATCCTCCTCCTCGTCACCCTCTCTGTCCTCCTCCTCGTCCTCCTCCTCACCTCCATCCTCTTCCGCGCTGTGGTCCACGAAAAGGTTCAGCCCCCGTACCTCCTCCTCCTCTTCATCCTCCTCCTCAGCGTCTCCATCCACCTCCTCCTCCTCGCTGTCCTCGGGCAGCTGCAGCCCCAGCACTTCTTCCTCCTCCTCCTCCTCGCTGTCCCCAGCCTCCTCCCCGCTCTCCAGGGCCGCCATCACCTTCCGAAACTTCTCCTCATGAAAGTTTTCCACCTCATCGGCCAGCTCGTCGGGGCCCGCCTGGCCGCCCGGTACTTCCTCGGCGTCATCCTCGTCCTCCTCCTCCTCGCGGTCCGGGTGAGCGGAACGAGAGAGGCGCCGCAGCAGAGTGCCGCGCCGGGTCCGCATGGCAGCGCTCCGCAACTTCCGCCGCGCTCTGCTCGCGTCACTTCCGCTTCCGCCGCCGGCGGGAGGCCTCTGCCGCTGGCCCGCACCGCTCCGGAGCCGCGGAGCGCAGCGCCCGGGGAACACCCACAGGTGCGGATCCGAGCCCCTCCCGATGAACCTCCCCTGCCCTGCTGAAAGCCTCCCAGGCCTGCCTCGGGCTGGGGAGGCATGAGCTGGACATCAGCAGATCACAGCCACCTCGCTACGCGGAGGAAGAACCATAGCATCAGTCAGGGGTGGAAGGGAGCGCACGGATCATCGAGTTCCAACCCCACTGCCATGGGCAGGGACACCTTACCCTCAACAAGAAGGGCGGTGAGACACGGGAACGGCTTTCCCAGAGATGTGGTTGAGGCCCCATCCCTGGAGACATTCAAGATCAGACTCGACGTGGCCCTGAGCAGCCTGCTCTAGCTGGAGGTGTCCCTGCTGACTGCAAGAGGGGTGGCCAAGGTGACCGTTGAGGGTCCCTTCCAACCTGATGCAGTCTGGTTGGAAGAGACTTCCCTGCTGTTAGATTTCTAACCTATATAGAGCCTTGAGATGGGCACCACAATGGGCACAAAGGGATTGTTTTCAGTGGTGTTGATGAATAAATTAATGAATAAAAAATAAATGAATGGATGAATAAATTACAATAAAGATATGTGGAAAGGAAAGAGTTGCCTTTTTTCCTCCTCGGAAGTTTCATCACCTGAAAGCACAGACACATACGACTTTAGTCTGTATCAGCCTGGAAAGAGAAGGCTTCAAGGAGACCTTAGAGCATCATCTCAGTATCTGAAGGGGACCTCCAGGAAGGGACTGTTTAGAAGGATAAGTGGTGATGGAACAAGGGGCAATGGTTTGAAACCAGAGCAGGGCAGGTTTAGATTGGACATTAGAAGAATTTCTTTGCTGTGAGGGTGGGGAGAGCTGGGAATGGGTTGCCCAGAGAAGTTGTGGATGCCTCTTCTTGGAAATAAGTCCAGACTGGATGAATCTTTGAGCAACAAAGGTCTAGTGGAAGGTGTCCCTGCCCATGGCAGGGGGGTTGCAGCTGGATGACTTTAAGGTCCCTTACAACTCAAGTCATTCTCTGATGTTATAACAAGGTGGAAAAACCCAAAAGGCAGGCTGGGAGCCACACCTGCTATCTGCCCTTTGTTAACCAAAACTTCTGGTTACTCACTTCCCTACAATCAGATCAGACTTTCAGAGAGAAAAAGGAGTATTTGAAAACCTGCCTGGACATGCATCACCAAAAGCCACCTTTCTAGGGACACAGGCATCTCCTGGCTGGAGCCAGGCCTGTTCCCAGAGGCTGCAAGGGGAAGGGAAGCTGTGAAGCTGGGCTGCTGCTGATCCACCTTCCACCTTAACTTCAGGCTGAGCTCAGAAACACAGCACCTAAGAAATTAAGCACCCAGCAAGGGGAGCTCTGCAGAGAAGCAGTGCAGGTGCTTTTCTCTTACCACAGAACAGGTGCAGCTTTATTTATAACCACTCCTGGCCACCTCCTCCTGGAAAAACATATCCAGTAAACACTGAAGGTGACAAAACTTTACTCACTTTTGGGCGATTCCTTTGGATTCTGGTAGATCTGAGGGCAAGCAAATCTCACTTTGGAGCTTCTTTTCCTGGCATGCTCAGCTTATCCACAGTCACCTCTGGGTCAAAGCCTTCTGTTTGTGCACGCAGGATATGTTTTGCCTCTCCACAGCTCACCCTGAGTAGCAAGGACACAAAGACACAATTATTTTGGCTCACTTGATCTAGGCACTTGCCCAGCTTTTTCCCTGGAAAATCCTACTCCAGTGTGTCCAGGGCCAATGTCAGGCACAGGACAGGTGAAAAAAAGAGGAAGAGTAGTTCACATTTCTCAAACTGTCAATTCTTCTCACATTTTCAACCATTCCTCTGCCTCACAGTGGGGTTGGGAGTCTCACTCCCCACTCAGCCCACAAGTTAAGCCTGGGCTGATGGCTTGCCAGCCCCTTACCTAACTGCCACAGTTCACAGAAAGGTAGGGGTTGGAAGGGACCTCTGGAGATGACCCAGTCCAGCCACCCTGCTAAAGCAGGATCACCTACAGAAGGCCACACAGGAACGTGGCCAGGTGGGTCTGGAATGCATCCAGAGAAGGAGACTCCACCACCTCTCTGGGCAGCCTGCTCTAGGGCTCCAGCACCCTCAAAGTAAAGAAGTTCCTCCTCATGTTTCAATGGAACTTGGGGTTGGAAGGGACCCAAGGAGATCATAGAGTCCAATCCCCCTGCCAGAGCAGGACCAGACAATCTAGCTCAGGTCACTGTCAAGTTTGTTCCCATTACCTCTTGTGCTGTCACTGGACACCACTAAGCAGAGTCTGACCCCATCTTCCTGACACCCACCCCTCAGATATTTGTAAACACCCTTAAGATCCCCTCTCAGCCTCCTCTTCTCCAGGCTAAACAGCCCCAGCTCCCTCAGTCAGTTCTTTAATTCCTGCTTCCCCAATTCAAAGTGCCACACAATAAAAAGGAGATAGTGCATGAACCAAATCTTCTTCTAAAGAGCTTGCAGTCAAGACAGAAATCCCCAGACACAAGCAGGTGGCTGAAAGGGACCAGAAATAGCTCCTACCCCACCACAATACAGACCAAAGGGACTGCACGCAGACACGTGGATTTACCAACTGAAAGTCAGATGTGCTGAGCAGCAGCAGCCAGGGAAAACCACTGAAAGCAGCACTCACACAGAGAATAAACTTGCTCTGCCTCTCCTGGGTCTGAAACAAGGGGGGACAGTCTCAACTTGTGCCAGGGGAGGTCTAGGCTGGATGTTAGGAGGACGTTCTGCACAGAGAGAGTGATTGGCATTGGAATGGGCTGCCCAGGGAGGTGGTGGAGTCACTGTCCCTGGAAGTGTTCAAGAAAAGACTGGATGGGGCGCTCAGTGCCATTGGTTACAGCTGGGTGTTAGGTTGGACTGGATGAGCTTGGAAGTCTCTTCCAACCTGGCTGATTCTACAAAAGCACTCCTGGATGCCTCTGCTTGGATTTTACCTGTGCCATATCAGCACAGCTTGGTGAGACAGACCATAACCAGGCTTTAATTCTGCTGCCTGCATCCCTCCTTCTCCTGTATATCTAAATAATCCCCTGAATCACAACAAAGTAACTCAAACAAGCAGTGACCCTTCTCCAGGTTTGTTTTAAACCTTCTGCAAATGAAAGGGCACAAAAAGCATCTTACTGCTGCTTCAGATCTTTCTGAGGAGGTGGAAAGGAGACCAAAACCAAATGTTGCCCTTCCAAAGATGGAGCCCTAGGGAGAAAATGGGGTTTGCAAAGAAGAATTATAGCTTAACCCAATGGCCTGCTAGCAGCTGGGCTTGCACCCATAGGCCCCACCATCTCTCAGGGAAAACCTCCTGTGTGAGCACTGCTGATGCAACACAGGAGCTCATTGCATCATGCTACTGCCAGGTGACATGCTTGTGCCAGGAGAAAAAAAGCTCAGGATGCCAGTTCAGGGTTCTTTGAACAGCTCCAGGGTTAGGGACACAACCAGCAAGGGCTGAATCATAGAATGGTTTAGGTTGGAAGAGACCTCAAAGATCATCCAGCTCCAACCCCCTGAAGAAAGAGAGCCTGGAAGATGATGTAGTTGAAGATGTCCCCACTCACTGTAGGAGTGCCTAAAGAGGGCCCTTGCCAACCCAAGCCATTCCGTGACTGTGACAGGCTGCCCTTTCAAGAGCTGGGGTGCCTGGCAGCACTGCCTAACAACCGCAGCCTCTGCAGAGCCTGGTAAGAGCAACCAGCCCTGGGGGAGCCAAGGGTGGGAGCCCTGCTCTCAGGGCTGCTGCTCTGCTGCACAAGGAGAAGCTGGAGAACAGGGGGAGATTTTTCCACGTGCTGCTGATGCTAACTGAGAGAAACTGCAGGGGCAGAAAGTCAGGAGACAGTGGTGCAACAGCCCTGGCTGAGAATCCTGCCACCATCCTGCTTTGCCTCCACCTTTTGTGCCCTGTTAAGGTGCTTGGAGGCCTTTGCTAAGACTGAGTGTCCCTTCAAAAGTGGCCTGTTCTATGCTGGCCTCAAGGATACACTATAGAGACAGCTCTGGTCCTACTGCAGTGCTTGGCAGAGTTACATAAGTGATCCCAAATCTGGGACATGAAAAAAAAAAAATCACAGCTTCTCATCAGTGCTCCCCTCCTTGCCCAAACCTTAGAGAGTTTTACCTGGGACCAGACTCAGAACCTGTCATAAACCACATATCCCACAGAGTCCTTTTTCCATTCAAAAAGAAAGAAGCTCCTGGATGAGCTGGCAGAGCTGGAGGAAAAGTTCAGCTTTGCCACAGTCCTGCCACTACTCTACCTTTTATCCTCTCATCCTCCTCTCTCCTCTTCTGTGCTTTTGACTGCAAGCACTGAGGACAGGCCAACTTCTTCAAACAGGTTCACACAGAACTTGGTGCAAACAGGACCCTGCTCTGGAAGCCTGAAGTGTTTTTATAGGTCAGGAAATTTTTAAATCAGATTCCTCAAAGCTAGAAGCCAGAGCTATGGCCCCTTGGCTATCTGGACATGTTCCTCCTCACACCCAGGTGGGACAGTGCCACTGGCCCCGATTCATAGAAGTTGGAAGGGACTTTAAAGCTCATCCAGCTCCAACCTCCTGCCACGGGCAGGGACACCTTCCCCTATCTCAGGTTGCTCAAGGCCTCATTCAACCTGACCTAGAACACCTCTAGGGAAGAGACATCCACAACCTTCTTGGGCAACCTGTGCCAGTGTCTTCCCACCCTCACTGTCAAGAATTTCTTCCTCATCTCCAGTCTCAAGCTACCTCTTGACAGCAAGAGATCTGCTAAAGCCCAGGGTGAGTTTGCACTCAGCAGCTTTGCTGCTTGTTGCTGATCACAGAACCACAGAACCTTAGAGGTTGGAAGGGACTTCCAGAGATCAAGTCCAACCTCCCTGCCAAGGAAGCATCACCTAGGGTAAAAATGTAAGCAACAGTGCAGCCCCCTACCCCCTCCAGCTTTGAAAGCCAGAGGTGTGTGTGACTGCAGGAGCCTGGTTTCAGTCCCCAGCACGGGTGCTAGCTGGCTGGGCTGTTTATTTTAGGAAACCAGTAGCTGTATCATTTGCACACGCCCTTATAGGCAGGCACAGGCTCTCCACGGGTGTTCTTCAAAAGAAGGGAAGGCAGGATGAAGAGCTCTTTGCTGCCGTGCCTGGCCTTGGCTGCCTCCTTGGGCATCACCCTCGTGGCAGGTAGGTGAGAAACAAGGAGCTTGGAAAACTGATGGAAATTTCAGCGGTGGGGGTTGGGGTAATCAGCTGTTCCTAACAAAGATCAAAGCTCCAAGCCTGCTCAAGCAGGCATGCTTCAGGGGAGCAAGGACACCCCAGTGTCTTTCTGCACCACAGAGCTCTGTGCTTTTAATTGCTGCCTTGAGGCTGAAAAAGTGGTGAGGAGCTGCAGATTGGAGACTTCATGGTTAGCTCTGCTGGATCAGCATTCTGAAGCAGCAACCAGCAGACAGGCATGCTTGCTTCCCTACATGCTGGTTTCCCTGCATGCTTGCTTCCCTGAAGTGCTCAGCAGGGCAAGAGAGGGGATTCTGCCCCTTTGCTCTGATGAGACCCCACCTCCAATATTGCCTCAGTTCTGGTGTCTCCAGCATCTCCAGAGCTGCTGGAGTGAGTCCAGGAGGCCACAAAGATGATCCAAAGGCTGCAGCACCTCTGCTATGAGGACAGGCTGAGGGAGCTGGGGGTGTGCAGCCTGGAGAAGATTTTGGGGGGAATTTAGAAAGAAAGGAAGAGGGTTTGTTTAAAAAAAAAAAAAAATCACAGAATCCTAGAATGGCTCAGGTTGGAAGGGACCTTAGAGATCTTCTACTTCAACCTCCCTGCCATGGGCAGGGACTCCTCTCAACTAGACTCAGCTGCCCAAGACCTCATCCAACCTGCCCTTGAACACCCCTAGAGACAAGGCAGCCACAACGTCCCTGAGCAGCCTATTCCAGAGTCTCAGCACCCTTGTACTAGAGAACTTCTTCCTCAGATCCATTCTAGCCCTGCTCTCCCTCAGCTCCAAACCATTCCCCGCTGTCTTGTCTCAACACCCTCATGAGAAGTCTCTCTGCAGCCTTCCTGCAGGATCCCTTCAGCTATTGGAAGGCAGCTCTAAGGTCCCCCTAGAGTCTTCTCTTCTCCAGGCTGAACACCCCCAGCTCCCTCAGCCTGTCCTCATAGCAGAGGTGCCGCAGCTCTTGGATCATCTTTGTGGCCTCCTCTTGACTCACACCAAAAGTTCTGTGTCCTCTTGATGCTGGGGACACCAGAACTGGAGGCAGGATTGGAGGTGAGGTCTCAGCAGAGCAGAGTCGGGGCAGAATCCTCTTTTTTGCCCTGCTGCCCACACTCCTCTGGAGCAGGCTAGCATTGAGGAGGGAGGGAACATCCCAGTGCAGGAAATCGTGCAGCAAATCCAATCTGTAGACATCAGGAAATGTACTTAACCACCTCCTCCTCAGAGACGCTTTATAGGGGAACAGATGGAACCATTGCCCAGAAACCTCTCTCTTTTATTTTAATTTTTCAATGCTTTGCAACTTTACTTTAAAATATATGTGGAGTTCCTGTGACTTTGATGGTTACTGAAGGCAAGAGAATTGCCCAAGGAATTGAATCAGGACAGTCCACATTAAAAAAAAAAAGAGTCTGCATAGTCATCAAATGTTAACAGAAGTTTACAAGATGAACTCAAGCTTGCTCCCAAAGGTTCCCAGACAACTCCCCAAGCCAAGAGGATCTGCCTTGAACATTGGCTGTGGATTAAGGGCTTAGAAAGAGCTGCACACAACATTGCTGCTGGTGAGGGACACCAGAGGAAGGTCTGCATGAAGGACAAGGAGCTAGAGACTTTTTGTAAGATAAAAGGCTCAAGGAAGCAAAAGCTAAAGAGGCTTTTTGTAGTAAGGGAGGAGTTAATGCTGAGTGGTGAGTTGGCAGGGAGGAAGCAAGCAGAGCAACAGGGATTGGACTAGACTATGGACTCCATCCCTGGGGCTCTGCCAGTCAGTGCTGCAGAGGACCTGTCCCTGTTTGGTCTTGGAAACAGCTTGAAGCTGCTGCCAGGAGCGGCTAGCAAGAAGCAAATGTGTAGCTCACCTTGGGGGTGCACATAGTGCCAGCTTTGCTGTTGCTTCCACAGGCTTTGAGCACCTTCCCTTCCACCCCAGAGCATCCTAGGGGCTGTTGTTTGTAAGCCCAGCAGCTCTGGAGGTGAGTTGCCTGTCAAGCAGCCTGCTGAGAGTGCAGCAGACATACCCAAGCTGTTTTTCTCTCTGTTTGAGTAAGAAAAGGTCTGCAAACCTTTTCCTGCAAACTGCAAGGGCCCCGAGGTCCTCTTGATTTCACCAGCAGCTCATTGAGATGTCTTCTTGCTGGGTGGGTCCTGTAGAGCTTCTTGGCAGCTGCTCCCTCAGGAACCTGGAGGGTAAAACACAATTTAGAACGGATGCATCTGCTACTCAGGCAAGGTCAGAAGTGGTTATTTAAAGGTCAGGTCCAAACTAGCCCTGAGAGAGGAACTGGGTAACCTCTAGTAAAGGGACTTCCCCTGTCACTTGGCTTTCTGCTAGAGCATGTTTCAAAGTTTTCCTTCTTGACCCATCTGAGTGATGAGGAAAGGCTGAGAGCCCTGGAGCACTTCAGGCTGGAGAAGAGCAGCCTGAGAGGAGATCTTCTTAATGTTTATAGATATCTGCAAGGTGGGTGTCAACAAGAAGGGGCCAGGCTCTTTTCAGTGGTGTCCTGTGATAGGGTGAGGGGCAATGGACACAAACTGGAACCCAGCAAGTTCTACCTCAACAGGAGGAAAAATGTCTTTGGTGTGAGGGTGCTGGAGCCCTGGAGCAGGCTGCCCAGAGAGGTTGTGGAGTGCAGACTTCCAAGACCCATCTGGATGTTTTCTTGTGTGACCTGCTCTAAGTGACCTTGCTTTGGCAGAAGGGTTGGACTTGATCTAGAGAGCCTCTTCCTACCCCCCAGCATTCAATAATTCTGTGACTCTAGGACTGCATATCCTGTGCTTGCAGGCTATCCATGGGACTCTGAGGATAAGGAGGTTGTGCTGGTCAATAACAAGTGCCAGTGTGTGACAGTGACCTCCAAGTTCGTCCCCTCCAAAGAAAACCCTGAAGAAGAAGTCTTGGAGAGAAACATCCGCATCCTGTAAGTGGCAGGCAAGGAGATGGAGAGCAGGAGGTGAAGGGCTACAGAAGTTCCCTTTCCTTTGCATGGTTTCCCCTGTCCTGGCATTGATGAACTCTTCTCCATGGGCTGTTTTCTGTGGTATCTGGGACTTCTTCCTTTTGCTTTGTGTTCTTCTGGCTCACAGGAACCTGCCTGGTGTTTGTCCCTTCAGATATCAAGAGCATATCCTTGTTGAAAGTGATGCAGTGGGAACTTCACAAAACAGGCTGGGGAAGCAGAGTGGAGTATTTCTGCACTTGGTCTGGTCTGAGATCAGACTGGGGCCATGGCTCTGGATTTCCTGATCTGATAGGCAGAGGCAGGCTGCTGGTTTGTAGGCTGGGGAAGCCCAGTGGATGCCTGAACTGGCAGAAAAGGCTCATCCCACAAGGCAGATCTCAGCTCAGGAGATTTTGTCCTCTTCATCGACACAAAGCTTACAGAAGGGTCTGTGTTTCTTGGAAACATGGAGCAAGCTCAGAGCTGCAGGAGTTCTGGTAGAGTTCACAACAGGAGAAGCACTATCAGGTAGAGACAGGACTAGGTGGAATGGAACAAAGCTAGAGGTGGGAGGATTCAGACTGGACATGAGGAGGAAGTTGTTCAGCATGAGAGTGCTGAGAGCCTGGAATGGGTTGCCCATGGAGGTGGTTGGGGCCACATCTCTGGAGGTGTTTGCAGCCAGGCTGGCTGAGGCTGTGGGCAGCCTGACTTAGAG
The DNA here is from genome assembly GCA_013396835.1 of Psilopogon haemacephalus. Taxonomy (NCBI): domain Eukaryota; kingdom Metazoa; phylum Chordata; class Aves; order Piciformes; family Megalaimidae; genus Psilopogon; species Psilopogon haemacephalus. Next base: position 448,610 of record VWZI01000291.1, on the reverse strand, counting down.
TAGGGTGTCCCTGCTTGATCCTTGTGGTCCCTTCCAACCTTGACTGATTCTATGATCTCTCTCTGGGTCCTGAAAGTGTCAGGCATCTGCCAGCTGTGAGTGTGGAAAAACCCATAAATTATTCCCACACTCACCTTGAAAGTGGCAGTTTGAGAAGTGCTGAAGCCTTCCCAGGGAGGGTTGTTGCTTATTAGGGCACCAGAGAGCCAAGATCTGCCGGTCCTGGGCTTTGTGATGGAGAGGGGGCAGGATGGAAGTGACCTGAGGAGCAAAGTGAGAGTTGAGAGTTGTTCACAGCAGAGCAGTCCCCTGTTTAATCAGCAGTTCTGATGAGTGCTTCTCTTCCCTCCTTTGCAGAGTGCCCCTGAAGGCTCGAGAGAACATCTCTGACCCCCTGTCCCCACTCAGAACCACTTTTGTCTACCGCATGACTGACCTGTAAGTAAATTTACTGACTTCATTTCCTAACACTTAAGCACTGCCCACAGCAGCTCCAAAAGGCATTTGAAGGGCAGTAGCAAAGGGCAGGCAGGGTCACAGCATCCTGCAGAGCCTAACTTCCATGTTCTGTGGCAAGCCAAGGAGTGGTTACCTCCATGACCTCCATAGCTCTGTTCTCCTTCTCTTGCAGCTGCCAAAAGTGCGACCCTGTGGAGGTTGAGCTGGGTGGTGAGATATACCAGGCCCAGCAGAGCACCTCCTGTGACGAGCCTGAGACCTGCTACACCTACAACAGGGACAAGTGCTACACCACAACTGTCCCCTTCCGCTACAAAGGCGAGACCAGAAGCATCCAAGCAGCTCTGACCCCAGCCTCCTGCTACGCCAATTAGCCCCATCCCTGCTGCACCAAGGCCTTGCTGTACTCTGCGCTCCCTCCCAAAACACACCCAGAGCTCAGCAGCACCAGGCAGCAGTGTCCAAAATCCCAGCTCCCAAAGTTGTGCCAACTTGCCTCTTCCTATTGATGTCATCAGACTAGTGCCATCTCCCAAGAGCAGCTCCTGCTTGTCACCAGCTGCCTTCTCACATCCCCAGCACACATTAGCAGTGCCCTTATGGTCTCAGATGTTCTCACCAGGCAGACCAGACCCCCAGCAGCAATCCCCTTGAGGTTAAGGGAACTACACCAGTTCGCAACACTGGGGAATCTGCCTCCGTGGCAGCCCTCTGTGGGTCTTCATCTGAGCAAGGCTGCCATGGACATTGCAGGAGTGTCCAACTCCTTCCCTCCCTAAAGCAAATTTCTGCACAGCCTTTGCCCAAGCCCCTCTGATTAACATTATCAGAAAGCTGTAGTACCACCATCCTTAGGACAAAAGGTGAGGGATGAGACCAAGAACTCAAAGTCACTTTACAATTGGGCATTCTGGATCCTTCTGGCACTTTGGCAACGGCAAGCTTCAAGTTTTCATGCAGTTAAGAGATCAAAAGATGTTGCTACCCTGAAGCATTTTGCAAAGTTGCCAGGACCTCAGCTGTGCCAGGAATAGCAAACTCTTCTAGGACAGCTCAGGTGCCTCCCTTCCTGATTCTGCTGCCTTCTTCCACCCCTACTCCCCATTCCAATGATTAAAATAATCAAGTTGGCTCAAATTTCTTTTCTCCTTCCTCATTTGGCTTTCAAAGCTTCAAGACATTACCTGAAGGGGACTGGGTTGCTAGAGCAGGACCCTCGTTAGGGATTCATTCCTTTTTTCAGAGGCTTTCTCACATCAAACAAGAAACCCTCCCCATGCAGAGGAACTGATTCTGCATTTGCCCTGACACTTCAGCATGTCACATTCGGTACTGCCCACAGGAGTGCATAAGGTGTCCAGCAGCACCTCTGGGATGTTCCTCACTGCCACCAGAAGCTGATTGTAAAGCCTGAGGCTGTTCTGAGAACAATAAACCAGCACACACACCACACACCCCTCCCTCCTTGTCCCCTTAACTGTAGCTGTGTTAGCAAAACATGAAATAAACTCTTTCTGCAGCAGTCTCTGTGTGCTATTCCCATAGGAAGGCAAGGAAGAGCCAAGTCACTAATCTCATCCTTTCCTCCTTCACAGCAAAATTGGAAGCTCTCCCTAAAATAGCTGCTTAAACTTAGCAGGCAAAGCCTCCTGAAATACCAGGACAGAAAAATATTGCCACGTACTTGCAGAAACGGTGACAGATTGAGGCTGAGCTGCTTTCTGATTTTAGGATCAGCTCCGCACCGCCGAGCTGCTCCAGCGCCCCCCTGAGTCAGCGCAGGATCAGGCTTCAGGCACTCAAATACCGCCTCGATCATTCGTGAAACTGCAGCTTGCACAACCTCGGCGCTGAAAAAAAGGGCTGCTGGGTGCTAGGCATTCCAGTACTAGGTGGCTATCCTAGGGAACAAGCAGTCTCGAGGGGGTGAATTTTGAAGAGCAAAAGGTGAAGGAGGACTGAGTCCAAAGTTATGATGAAAGTGAACTTAGAAAACCCCTCTTTTCCTCCCTCCCTCATGAAAAAAGGTGAATTTTGAAGAGCAAAAGGTTAAGGAGGACCCAGACAAAAGTTATGATGAAAAGGAGCTTGGAAAATCCCTCTTTCTCTTCCATCCCTCCATGCAAAAAGATTAATTTTGAAGAGCAAAAGTTAGGATGAAAGTGAACTTAGAAAATCCCTCTTTTTCCTCCCTGCCTCATGCAAAAAGATGCAAAAGGAGGCAAGAGGCAAGGAGACCTCAGTCATGTCTACTTGTGAGAGGCATGCAGGAAATCAAAGCACAGGCTTTTTCCAAGGGGCTGTAAACAAGTATTGCTTAGATGATCTTAGGCAAACGGCCCCTTGGAGACAAGGAAAAAAAGCTTCCAGACTCTCCAAGTGCTGTTCAGCTTTAACATAAATCAAGTTTCATTCTCCTCATCTTTCCTGAGAGGGAGAAGCCTACACTGACAGCCCTGCCCACCCCTTGGCTCTAGATTGTTAAGTAACTTGAGCCAACAGCAAATTAAATCAGGCTCTGAGTCCTTACTTGAAAGATCAGGACAGCAAAGCAGGAGCAAAGTTTGCTGTCCCTGGTTACTATGCAGGACATTAAACTGAGTTGCAAAAACCTCACTCCATCATCATCACAGAATGGCTTGGGAAGGAAGGGACCTCAGAAATCATCTACTCCAACCTCTCCACCACAGGCAGGGACAGCTCTCAACTAGACTCAGCTGCTCAAGGCCTCATCCAACCTGGCCCCGAACATCCCTAGAGATCAGGCAGCCATAACCTCCCTGGGCAGCCTATTCCAGAGCCTCACCACCCTCACACTGAACTACTTCTTCCTCAGATCCAGTCTAACCCTGCTCTCCCTCAGTTTCAAACCATTCCCCTTGTCCTGTCTCTAGACACCCCCATGAGAAGTCTCTCTGCAGTCTTCCTGCAGGATCCCTTCAGCTATTGGCAGGCAACTCTAGGGTCCTCTTGGAGTCTTCTCCAGGCTGCACACCCCCAGCTCCCTCAGCCTGTCCTCATAACAGAGGTGCTGCAGCCCTTAGATCGGCTTCGTGGCCTCCTCTTGACTCACTGCAGCAGCTCTGTGTCCTTCTGATGCTGCAGACACCAGAATTGAGGCAGTACTGGAGATGAGGTCTCAGCAGGGCAGAGGCAAGGGGCAGAATCCCCTCTCTTCCACTACTGCACACACTACTCTGGCTGCAGCCCAGGATATTCAATAGTGTGGTGCCACAGCAAGAAGGTCCCGGTAAGCCAAGGTAGGACTGGAAATCCTCTGGTGCCCTCTATGTCGCTTTACAGCAGCAGTCAACTGGGATTGCTCTTCTCCCGCTAGAGCTGCAAACGACTAAGCGTTTAGCAAGGCTGTGGCTCCAACATCACCTGACTCTGTAGAACAACAAAACGCTGCTGCTGCATCTCAGCTGGCAAATAATTGATGAGGCCAGAAACAAATATTTGTGTCGGGCTCTGAGAGCTGTTGCTTTTGCTTAAAGAAAAAAAGCAGTGATTTGGTTTTTAGCAGCTAAAAAAATACAAGAATTAAGCCCAGGAGGACCAATTCCCTGCAGCAAGTAAAGCAAAGAAACCCAAAATTTATTCTCTATGACACCAACAACGGCCTCTCTCATTCCTACTTTGTGACTATTTAAAAAACAAATAAGTAGCCACCCCAGCAACACTCACACCCTCCCAGAAAAAAAGTGAAGCTTTTCCACCTGAATTTAAGCATTCCTGGCTTAATGAGCTTGTGGAAATCAGACCAATGAGGGTGCAGAAGGGGAAGGGCTTAGGATATAAAAGCTCACCCTCGGCAGTTCTCTGCCTCTTTTACTTAGAAAGGATCATGAAAGCTGTGGGAGGCCTTTTAGATTTGCTTCAGTGTCTAAATAGGCTTCTTACACTTTGTTTTTTTTTGTTGTTGTGCTCTATTATGTTTTTGTAGCTGTGTTGATTCTGTATCTTTGCTCTTAAGTAAGAAATATTTTGCTTTTTACCCCTGTCTGTGGTATTTACAGTATCATAATGCAAAGTTTTAAAGTAAGGGGAGTCTTGGTGGTTTAGGCAGCTTTGGACAAAACTCATTTTTTGAGCAAGAGAAGTCTTGGTTTAGGCAGCTTTAGACAAAGCTCAAACTATGAGGTGTCTGCTATACAATCTATAGTGGTTTTTGGTGGTAAACCTACCTCTAGGAGGAGAATTTAAGCATGCAACCACTTTAGTATAACAAATTAGGTTATTAATGGAATGTGCGTATGAAGATTTTTTTAACGTAAAACTAAGCAATCACTCATAGAAAGTTTGTTTAGTTGTGCTGTTGGAGTTCGTGGTGTGCTGGGTTTTGTGGGTTTATCACTTAATACCTGTTTCTGCAGAACAGAAATGAAGCAGATATCTCAACTTTGTATTCGTTGATTCTGCACACTGGGTAATGGAGTTTTTGGAGGGCTCTCACTGTGTTGGAAGCGAGGTGAGAACTCAACTGGAAAACTGCAGAAGTGGAAGGGCTGTTGGTTAAACTTCACTCCTACTGCCTTTACTTTTGGTAGGGCTGGCAGGAAGCAGGGAGGGATGCCAGGGAGGAGCCGGGTCTTGGCTGCTTTCCCCTTGTGAGGGCAGCGAGGGAGCGCAGGTACCGCCGCGCCACAGGGCGGCGCTGTTGGAGGCTGCGCGTCTCAATGAGGTTTGTCCCTGGACGGCTCCGGTTGTCGAGGGCGCAGCGGATCGGCCGCGTGTTGGCGGCGGGGCCGGGACCGGGGCCGGTTCGTAGCCGTCATGTCGGGCCGCCAGGGGAACAAACTGCCTAGCAACCTGCCGCAGCTGCAGAACCTCATCAAGCGGGACCCCACATCCTACACCGAGGAGGTGCCGAGCCGGGGCGATGGGGCTGGTGGTGGCGGGGAGTGAGGCGGCTGCTCAGCCGGAGATGGGCTCCGGGGGTAGGGGGCCAGCTGCCGTCTGTCCCGCTCAGCAGCCGCCCCTCTGTGTGCTCAGTTCCTACAGCAGTACCACCACTACCAGTCCCATGTGGAGATTTTCACCTTCCAGCCGGACAAGCCCAGTAAGGACCTGGCTGAACTGGTAATGTTCCTGGCACAGGTAAGGGCGGTTCGCACCTTCCCAGGGGGTAGCTAAGTGACCCGAGGCTTCTAGCTGAGAGTTCAGCCCCGTGTGTCTCTGCCCAGGTCGCCCACTGCTACCCGGAACACATGGCCAGCTTCCCCCAGCAGCTGAAGGAGTTTCTCTCCTATCACCACACGGTGCTGGACGCAGACCTGCGCATGGTGAGACCCCCAGGGAAAGGTGTTTGAGGCACAGCACCTCCTTCGGTTGCCATATAGAATCACAGAGTCAGCCAGGGTTGGAAGGGACCGCAAGGATCAGCCAGTTCCAATCTCCCAGTCATGGGCAGGGACACCTCACACTAGATCAGGCTGTCCAGAGCCTCATCCAGCCTGTCCTTAAACACCCCCAGGGATGATGTTTGCACCACTTCTCTGGGCAATTCCTTCCAGTGTCTCACCACCCTCATGCTGAACAACTTCTTCCTAACATCCAGTCTGAACTGACCCATTTCCATCTTGGTTCCATTCCCCCCACTCCTATCACTCTCTGACATCCTGAAAATCCCCTCCCCAGCTTTCCTGTAGACCCCTTTCAGATACTGAAAGTCACAATAATGTCATCATATGCCCTTTGCATGTGAGAGTGGAGCTGTGGTTTGTGTCTAATTTGTTAATAAGGATGGCCAATGGATGAAGCTTGGGCTCTGACTCCTCTTTCTCCCTTACAGACTTTCTGCAAAGCTTTGATCCTGCTAAGAAACAAGAATCTAATCACCCCAACGAGCTTGCTGGAGCTCTTCTTCCAGCTGCTGCGGTGCCATGATAAGCTCCTTCGAAAGGTGAGCTGTGCTCCAGCCTTGCTTACAAAGGAAGAGCTTTCAACATTGCTGTGGTTTGGGAGCAGCTGGTGCTGCTAGAAGCAAGGCAGAGCTGTTTGCTTAGTAACAAAGCATGATGCTCTCAACATCTTAACCACCTTGTAGGCTGCCTTGCTTTGGAGTTGAGCGGGTGGGAGGTATCTGCAGGTGGAAGCCATAATGAAGTTGTTTGCCAGAGCAGGCCTAACTGAATTCCTTGTGAGAGGATTGTTTTCCTCTCACTAAATCCAAAGCAGTTGCATTGTAGATTTTCTGCTGTAGAAGTGGAACCATTTGCTTTGTGCTCCTAGAACCACTGAGGTGGCCCTCAGGCCATGCCTGAATGAAGGAGGGGTAGGATGATTTTAAATTTTTAAGCAGTGCTTTATATTGTTAATTTTCCTGTCTTACTGTTGATTAAGTCTGCTTCCTAAACATGCCAGAGGAAGCACTTGAGATGTTGAAAGTCATATTGGTTTTCTAGATGTAACCTACAAAAACACTGATGGTGATCATGTGGTCTTGATGTAGTACCTAGATTTTGGGGGAGGGCCACAAGGATGATCCAAGGGCTGGAGCACCTTAGCTATGAGGACAGGCTGAAGGAGCTGGGGTTGTTCAGCCTGGAAAAGAGAAGACTCCAGGGGAACCTTAGAGCTGCCTTCTAATAGCTGAAGGGATCCTATAGGAAGGTTGCAGAGAGACTTTTCATGAGGGGGTCTAGAAACAGGACAAGGAGGAATGGTTTGAAGCTGAGGGAGAATAGGGTGAGACTGGATCTGAGGAAGAAGTTCTTCAGTGTGAGTGTGGTGAGATTCTGGAATAATCTGCCTAAGGAGGCTGTGGCTGCCTCCTGCCTGGGAGTGTTCAAGGGAAAGCTGGATGAGGCCTTGAGCAGCTGAGAGTAGTTGAGAGGTGTCTCTGCCTGTGGTGGGCAGGAGGGTTGGAGTAGGTGATTTTCTATGGCACTTCCAACCTGAGCCATTCTGTGATTATGTTCTCTGCATATCTTGTGTAGCTCCCTGTTGTCTCTCTTCACAGACTTTGTACACTCACATCGTGTCTGACATCAAGAATGTCAATGCTAAACACAAAAACAACAAAGTGAACACTGTAAGTAGTTCTGCTTTCAGCTAAGCTTCAGTTTACCCTCCCAAGGCTGTGGAAAACCTCTAATAAATGTTCCCCAACCTTCTTCCTTAGACACTGCAGAACTTCATGTATACTATGCTGAGGGACAGCAACCCCACTGCTGCCAAGATCTCGCTGGATGTGATGATTGAACTTTACAGGAGGAATATTTGGTGGGTTTGGCAGGCTCATGTTGGTGCCCTCTTCACGGGGCAGCCACTCCACATAACACAGGGGAGAGTGGCTTAACTAGGAGTCTGGGGATAACTTGAAAGTGCCAGCCCAAGTGAAAAGGTGATGGTTTGGTTTGTTCCAGGAATGATGCCAAAACAGTGAATGTCATCACAACTGCCTGCTTCTCCAAAGTGACAAAGGTGAGGACACAATCCCTGCAGTTGCACTGGGTTAGAGTTGGACTCAATGACCTTCAAGGTTTTTTCCAACCCTGATGATTCCATGAATTTGCTTTTCAGAATGAGGGGAGGAGAATTTGTCTTTAAGCTTGCTCTGGGTGTAGTGGAAGCCCAGCTGCTTTTTGATGCTGTCTGTGCCTCTGAGGATGGTCAGTGAAACTTGACTGTCTGTAAAGCACCTGCAGCTTTCAGCCTGTGACTTGCTCTCCTTTGGGAGAGTTTTGAATAACCTCATGTGTGGATATGAGGCTGTTGCGTGCCCTTGTTGGTCCACTCCTACTTAAGCTTTCTTTGCTTCTCAGGTATTAGTTGCTGCTTTGAAGTTCTTTCTTGGGAAAGATGAAGATGAGAAACAGGACAGTGACTCAGACTCTGAGGTGGGTGTTGGGATGAAATCTTCTCCTTGCCTTCCTTCAGACTCTTACAGGTCTGGCATCCTGGTGACCACAGCTCTGCCAATTTGTCTGCTTCTGTTACTTAGTTTTCCATCTTGTTTCCTCCCTATGTTTCTACATCCCAAGATCAGTGCTTGTGACAGGTTGCTCCTTATAGCAGGATGCCTTGGCTGTCTGCTGGAAGACAATGCTCAGAGCTCCTTTGCTTTCCTTCTCTTGTGAAGGCAGCAGTTGACCTAAGCAGGGGCTCTTAGTCTGGCTCATGAAGATGTGATGGGTTAGCTGTGTCATGTAGAGTTGTGGGAAGAGGCTTTCACCTAATTAATTGATTTAGTTTTTAGCTGTTCTTTTGTTGTTTTCCTTTGTGTTCTGCTTCCTGTTCATGTTCAGACACCATTCAGGTACCTTCAGAAGCCTGCCAGTTTGATGCAATTGAAGAGGGAAATTTTTCAGTACTTAATCCTGGAAAATACTATTGTTTTGTCTCTCTGATTCCTGCTTGAAGCATGATACCACCTGAGGCTTATTTTCCTTTTTTCTTAAGGATGATGTTCCCACAGCCAGAGACCTGCTGGTGCGCTACGGAACCAACAAGAAAACCACCAAGCGCAAGAAGAAGCTGGAAAAGGCCATGAAGGTCCTCAAGGTGAGGAGAGAGGCCTCTGACTTGCCAGCTCTCTGGCTTAGCCCTTTAAGTGCAGAACTCCTGTTGTGGCCCCTGATTTAGCCACCTAAGTGATACTTGCTAAAATCAAACTGCCCCACTGAAGGACAGTAAGCAGCAGCATGAAGCTGCAGCATTTGCAGCTTCTTCATGGGAAGACTAAAATGTCTTCTTTTTTTCTTTGGCCATGCAGAAACAGAAAAAGAAAAACAAGCCAGAGGTGTTCAACTTCTCTGCAATTCACTTGATCCATGATCCCCAAGGTGAGCATCTGTTGCATTTTTGTCTTAAAGTGATGATGATCCCCAGCACTGAGGCTTAGGGACAAGCCTGCCAGGAGAAGGAAAGGGACAAGGAGATGCAGCTGTGACAATGTGACACCTGCAGTGTGCTGTGGTTTCTTTAGCACTTCAGAAGAGTGAGATCAGTCTTTGCTGTGCTGGTTGTGGCAGAACACTTATAGAAGGACAAGGAAAGAAGAAAGTTACATCACCTGCTCCAGGTTGCTACAGATGAGGATTCGTACTTCTTGTATGTGTGAAGGCTTTAATTGGGTGAAGAGAGAGTAGTTTACTATAGCTTGGCTTCAAAAATGGATTTCTCTTGCTAGTCTAATACCACTTGCTCTGTCTGATGTAGTGAATATCTGGGCATTGTAGACCTTCTGAGCATGTGAAAAGAAAGATGACCCCTTGGGAGAAGTGCTGCCTTTTACCTTCTCTGTGAGGGCACCAGGGCATAAAAAGCTTAAAGAAATCAGTTGCTTTTCTAACCTAACCCCAGCTGAGTTCTGTTTGCTCTTGAAGCCTACCACAAATCTCCTGTTGCTTCTAGACTTTGCAGAGAAGCTGCTGAAGCAGCTGGAGAGCTGTAAAGAACGGTTTGAAGTGAAGATGATGTTCATGGACCTAATATCTAGGCTGGTTGGAATACACGAGGTGCGTGCTCCTGGTTTAGTGGTCTGATGGTGACATGCGCTGGCCCTTGTCCCCCTGGAAAATGAGAATTCTGGAATTGACAGAGCTTGGGATTGAGCCTTCTAGTCCCTTTGTTACAAGTCCTCTCCTTATCTCCATGTCTGTGAAACTCAAGACAGGAGCAAGTGCCATGCAGTAAAACCCAAGGCATTGGGAGAGCAAGGCTGTATCAAGTGGTTTACAACTTAGCAGCTGAAGGAGGTTATCTCAAAAGACAGGAAACTTAATATTTTACAACTTCTTTCCTACAGCTTTTTCTCTTCAATTTCTACCCTTTTGTTCAGAGGTTCCTACAGCCCCATCAGAGAGGTGAGTAGCTGCTAGGAGGTGTCCACTGTGCCACAAGTACAGTCAGTTCTTGGAAGCGGTGTAAATAAGTAGTAATAGCATGGTAGGAAGCAGGAATAGCTCAGAGTGTGGGTGAAGGAAGAAAAAGGCCCTGAGTGCCAGAAGTGCAAAGTGCTTTGGACTTTGATGGAAGTTTTGTGCACTCTGCTGCTAACTGCAGCAGTGGAATAAAATCCAAGTCCCTTGTTCCTTGCAGATCCTGAACACTGAGCAGTGCATGACTGCCATGTGCTGTCTTGTTTTACTGCTCTTTAGCTCCATTTCTAGAGCACTTCTTTCTCTTACCTAGCTCTTGAGAGCCTCTACTGCTGCTGGGGTGCGGACCAGAGGGGTTCCTAATGTTTGGTGGAAGAGGAGAAACAACTCTCTCAAATAACTCCAGACTGGGTGGGCTCTCAGGCTTAATCTGAGCAGCTTTGAGTTAGCTGATGGATGTTTGTTGGCCAGAGTGAGCTGCAGCAATGGATTCTGGCATCAGCTTCTCTTTTCTCTGCTTCCAGAAGTGACAAGGATTCTTCTGTTTGCTGCCCAGGCTTCACATCAGCTTGTCCCACCCGAGGTCAGTACTCCAGCAGGATGGTGTGGAAATGGAACTGAGTTTATTTGTGGGAGGGTGGGAAAGGGGATCTGGGCAGAGCCTTTATCTTGAGAAGCTGGTGTTGGTTTTGGCTGCTTTGTTACTGAAGTGCAGCCATTTTCACAAGTTCCTTAGCCACGCCCTGAGCCTTTGTCCTTCTTTCCAGATTATCCAGTCAGTGTTAATGACCATTGCCAACAACTTTGTCACTGACAAGAATTCGGGGGAGGTCATGACTGTAGGGTGAGTACAGAAGCTTACAAGTGGAAACATTTCTGAATGTGGAAAGAGTTTTCTTTCTAAACCACTTGCAACTTATTTCTGTCACTCATGCTATGCTTTGGAGAACCTGCTTGAATAAAAAGGAGTTAGGATAACATCTCAGCTTAAACTTTCCTTCTTGTTGGTAGCTCATTGTTGATTTAAGAGCTGTTTCTTGGTTTTTATTATTTGGTGGTGGTGATTTTGGTGTGTTGCTTTTTTTTTCCCCCTGTCTGCCTGGACCCAGACTTCAGTCCAGACCCAGGATTTTGAGGCTTAGGATCAGAAAAATTAGCTGGAGAGCAGAGTATAAGTCAAAGATGGAGGGGTTTGGAGAAGCATGGTCTGGAGAGCTTTGTGTTCTCTTACATAAAATGTTGTCTAAATGCTGTTGCAGATAATTGAGCCTGTTTCTGGGCCAGTGGGAGTCTCTCCCAGCTGTGCTCTTCACTTCCAGGAATAATAATTACTTCCAATTTCTCAGAATCAATGCAATAAAAGAAATCACTGCAAGGTGTCCATTAGCCATGACTGAAGATCTGCTCCAAGACCTTGTTCAGTACAAGACTCATAAAAACAAAAGTAAGATGTGGCTTAAATCTTCTGTGTCATCTGCTCCTTATTGCAGCCTTTGCAATAGTGAAGTTGTAGTTATTTTTGTGGGCTGAGAGACTTCATTTTCCATGTCTGGTGCATTTCTCTGTATTTTGACTGCACACATGAGACAAGGGTCAAGGGGGAGTTGTGTCAGGGGAAGTGATGAAACTGAAGATGATAAAATTGCTTGTTCAAGATTTAGCCCTAAGGGTGAGCTGGATCCTACCCTGAAGAAATCTGGGATCTGTAGCTCAGAAAAGGCATAAAGAGGTGTAAATCCTGATGGAGTGGGCTTTGTTTGCTCTGATTTCTGCTGTTCTGTACTCACTCCTGACTCTTCTCTGGGTAGATGTGATGATGTCTGCCAGGACCCTGATACACCTCTTCCGTTCTCTGAACCCAGAGATGCTGCAGAAGAAATTCAGGGTGAGTGCTGCTTTATTCATCATAAACTGATGGTTTACAGCCTCAAAACTGAGCACTGGGCATATGGCCTCTTGCCAAAGTGAGGTGGAACCATGCCTGAGTTTTTCCCCTTCCTGCTGCCTTGCTGCTTTTTGCTGTGGTGTGCATTCAAGATGTTCTTAGCTCAGATGTGCCAGAGTCCCTGGCAGAATGGTCATGCTGCAGAAGCTAAGCTACCTTCTTAGAGTCTTCAGTAACTGAAGACCTCTTAGTTCAGCAAGCAGAACCTTTTCCACCTGCCATGCTCCTCTTCTCCCGATTTGCTCATGGGTTTAGGGGCACAAGAATGGCTTTAACATGTGCTTTGTTAATGTACAGGGCAAGCCCACTGAGGCCTCCGTGGAAGCCAGGATTCACGAATATGGAGAACTGGATGCCAAAGATTACATTCCAGGAGCAGAAGTACTGGATGTGGAGAGCCAAAAGGAAAAGGGAGGAGCCCAAGATGAAGGTTGGCACTTGCCTTTGACACTTCTTTCTTTGACCATTGCTGTCAGTAAGATTTTTACTTGAACATCAAATTGGATGCTTATGCACTTTGTTGCCTGCTCATGTGCTGCATGGTTTAAATGTCTGTTTGGCCATTATGAGTGCACCCTCAGCAAGTCTGCTGATGACACCAAGCTGTGTGGTGCAGGGGACTCACTTGAGGGCAGAGATGGCATTCAGAAGGATCCTGACAAGCTTGAAGTAGGTCAGTGCCTACTGCATGAGGTTCAACCAGTCAACGTGCAAGGTCCTGCAGCTGGGTTGGGCCAAGTCCAAGCTGGGTGTAGACTGGGTTGAGAAACAGCCCTGAAGAAAAAGCCTTGGGAGTGCTGGTTGCTGAGAAGCTCCCCAGGAGCCAGCAGTGCCCTCATGCAGCCCAGCAGGCAGCTGTGTGCTGGGCTGCAGCCAGAGGAGTGTGGGCAGTAGGGTGAGAGAGGGGATTCTGCCCCTGTGCTCTGCACTGCTGAGACCTTGCATCCAGTTCTGGTGTCCCCAGCATCAGGACACAGAGCTGCTGGAGTGAGTCAAGAGGAGGCCACAAAGATGATCCAAGGGCTGCAGCACCTCTGCTATGAAGATAGGCTGAGGGAGCTGGGGGTGGTCAGCCTGGAAAAGAGAAGACTCCAGGGGGACCTTAGAGCTGCCTTCCAGTACCTGAAGACATCCTACAGGAAGGCTGCAGAGAGACTTTGCATGAGGGTGTCTAGAGACAAGACAGGGGGCAATGGTTTGAAGCTGAGGAAGAGCAGGGCTGGACTGGATCTGAGGAAGAAGTAGTTCAGTGTGAGGGTGGTGAGACTCTGGAATAGGCTGCCCAGAGAGGCTGTGGCTACCTCTTGCCTGGAGGTGTTCAAGAGCAGGTTGGATGAGGCCTTAAGCAGCCAAGTCTAGTTGAGAGGTGTCCCTGCCTGTGGTGGGGAGGTTGGAGTTAGATGACCTGTGAGCTCCCTTCCAGCCTGAGCCCTTCTGAAGCAGTAATGCTGTCCTTGAAGTGCAGTTTGTCCAGTGAGGTTTGTTACTGTGCTAGTTTGATACAGACATTGAGGAATGGAAATGCAGAGGGACAGACATTGTGTGATTCTATGAAATGTCACATGTTCAGCTGCCTCCTAAAAACCCCTTTTTTGTTGTATGCACTGTAAGATGACTTTTAAAGAAGCCAAATAGTATCTCATTGTGTAAATGTTCCTAAGAACCAGGAGCTCAACCAGTTAAGTAGGATCTGTCTTAACAGCTCTGTGCACTTGTTCCCTTGAGCAGATGGATGGGAAAGTGCTAGTCTGTGTGAAGAGGATGATGAAGATGGAGAGTGGATTGATGTGCCCCACTCCTCAGATGAGGAGCAGCAAGAAGTAGTAAGTTCTAAGTGCTTTCTACCCCAGACAAAATGAATTTTATAGCAGACCAGGTGTTCTTGCCCTGTGCCTAAACAGGGCTGTGGAGGAACTTGATCAGAATTAGTGTCAGCTGTGCTGGAGAAAACAATGGCAGAGTGAGGGGGAGAGGTGGGGCAGTTCTGGCCTAGTGTTAAATTCCTTCCAAGCGGTGCCATTTGGGTGCCATGGAGTGGATGTACTTTATTCTCATACCCACCATGTACTACTAGAACAGGAAGGACCCCAACAGCACTGCCCCATGCTAGATATTTGGGAGGTGAAGGTCATAGACTGTGGCACAGAGACTGTTTGGAAGCTGTGGGTGACTCTTGTGCTGCGTTCCCACAGGCAGAGAAGGTGAAAAGCATGCCCCTAGAGGAACGGAAAGCCAAAGCTGCAGCAGTCAGCACAAGCAGGCTGCTCACTCAAGAGGACTTCCACAAAATACGCCTGGCCCAGCTTTCCAAAGAGGTCAATGCTGCGCCCGGCAAGTCTGCAAAGAGGAAAACTATTGACATAGATGATGAAGAGGAGGAGGGCAGGTAGGACTTTTGAGAGACAAAGGGTCGAGAGGGCATCTGGTTCTTGCCAGATGAAGTTGTGTGGCAGCCTTTTTGTTGGGTTTTTGTGTGCAGGGGAGAGTTGCTTTCGCTCAGAGATATTGAACACCTGCACAAGAAGCCCAAGTCGGACAAGGAGACCCGACTGGCAACTGCAATGGTGAGAATGGAGTCATTCCATAGCCTCTCTCTGCATTTGGGCTTGGGCTTGTCTCCTGCAGCAGGAGAAGCTGATGGGGTTGCAACTGCAAGACCACAGGTGACAATAAAAGACATGTCCAGTTTTCACTGTGACTTAAACACAGCTGGCATGGAAAAAATGCATGTGGCACACACAGAAAGTCACTCTGAACCTGGATTGGTTCCTGTCAGCAGCTGATGTTAACTGTAGGGAGAAGAAAATGAACCCCCTGTTGGTGTTACACTCTTTATTCTAGGCTGGAAAGACAGACAGGAAGGAGTTTGTGAAAAAGAAGCAAAGAATTAACCCGTTTGCCAGCTCTTCCAACAAAGAGAAGAAGAAAAACAAGAACTTCATGATGATGAGATACAGCCAGAGTGTCAGGACGAAAACTAAACGTTCCTTCAGGGAGAAACAGGTAACGTTCCCTGCTGCAAGGACTTGGGGCAGACTGAGCAGGACACTTAAGAGTGCATCTGTCAGTGCTGCCTATCTTCTGCCCTAAGTTACTAAATCACAGAGTTTGGGAAAGGCCTCTAAGATCTCAGGAGGTCGCATCCAACCCCTAACATTGTGATCAGGTCCTAATATGTCATGAGTGTTTACTTCTGTTTAATTGCTGGTGGAGGGGGGGGCTTCCCTTGAACACTAGCCCAGAGGAGGTAGCAGAGCTGAGCCCTTGGCTCATTTTTCCTAAGGCGGCACCTTGAGTGGTTTGAGTCTTCACTCCTAATTAATACCTCAAGTTCAAATGTAACAGCTCAGCAGTGAAAGCATTTTTTTTTCTTATCCTTTTCACTAAAATTTAGGCCAAAGCATCAGTTCTGACCATCACTTGGAAATGACTGCTCCCAAGTGGCTAAGAGTAACATAGTTGTAGGCTGCTGTGTTCTGCTCTGCTGAAGTGGCAATGAGCTGTTGTCTGCAGTCCAGAGCTAGGTCCCCTTGCCAAAAAATGTCTGAATTACAATTACAGAACAGATTCTGGGTGGTGTGATACACAGCACCTTTAGCACCCCTCCTTCCCCCACCTTGAGAAGAAGCTTTGTAATACTCTTTCAAAATAAGCCATTTAATCCTCCTTACCTCTCAGCTGGACTGAAGTTTTCGTCATCTCTTCTAATTGAATGAGTCAGTGGAAGAAGAGTTTGTTACCCTGATCTGTTACATGTGATTTGGTAATGATATACTAAAATACTTTGGTTGACTCTTCAGTTGTCCTATGGAACTGAGCTGAGTAACCACAGCATTTCTGCCACTCTCCAGGCACTAGCATTTGTCACTTAGTGCTCACAGTTTTATTTTAGAATGACAGACTGGGTTGGAAGGGACCTTAAAGACCACACAGTTCCAACCCCACTGCCATGGGCAGGGGACACTTCCCACCAGCCCAGGTTGCTCAAGGCCTCATCCAACCTAACCCTGAACACCTCCAGGGAGAGGGCAGCCACAACCTCCCTGGGCAACCTGTGCCAGTATCTCCCTACCTTCACTGTCAAGAATTTCCTCCTCACCTCCTGTCTAAGGTGGAGCAGTGTTTTCCTCTGAGGCTAAAGGAATGGAAGTGAGTTGATGTGATGGTATTGTCTCCTTACCTCAGTATTCCCCTCTTGTTTCATATTTAGCTGGCTCTTCGAGATGCACTTCTGAAAAAGAGGAAAAGCCTGCTGAAGTAACAGTAACAGAGGGGAGTGCTTCACCACCCTGCAAGAAACAGCCCTGAAATCACTGATTTCCACTCTGAAAGAAAAAGGGACTGAAATGCCTTTATGGATTTGTCTCAGTTCTGTTCAGAACTATGCACTGACACCTACCAACTTGTTGGACAGACAGAAGAAGCCTTAATCCTTGCAGGATTTTTCTAAGCCTTCTGGGAGGAAAGTCATTTTATCTTTCATTACAAAACCAGCTGGAAGTTATATTTGTCTAACTATTAAAATATCCAATCTATTGTAAAAAAAGCATTGCTTGGAGTATTATACTTCAAGTAATTGAGTCAGAATATTATTTCTAGTCCATAAACTGTGTTCACAGTGTCTCTTACAGCTGTCATTTTATAGACTAAGCCATTTCTAAAAGCAGATTATTAATAACCTTAGGTTTAGCACAAGGATGTGGCTTTTAAGTGAGCAGTTCAGGAAGAGAACAGTTTCATTATGGTTTATGAAGAATGAAAATAGTGTTTAAGAGACAGTTTTGATATTGCTATTTAAATGGGTAGCATCACATGCAGGAAACCCAAGAAATTTTGGGGTGGCATTTGCTGGTGTACAGAAACTGACTTATGAGGATGAAATGGAGATGCAGTTTTTGCCCTTAGGACTTAAGTAGAGTCTGCTTTTCTCTTTTCCCTTGTCCTCCTTTATAGTCTTGCAGGGGGGCAGCAGCTGCCTCTCTCCTCCCTTTGAACAATATTGCACAGCCTTGTTTGTGAAGTGCTGGACAGAGAATGATGGAATCATCCATGTTGGCTCATCCAGTCCAACGTATCCCTTATCCCCAGCCAATGGCACTAAGTGCCCCATCCAGTCTTTTCTTGAACACCTGCAGGGCTGGTAACTCCACCACTTCCCTGTGTAGCCTTTTCCACTGCCAGTCGCTCTCTCTGTCAAGAACTTCCTCCTAACATCCAGCCTAGCACAACTTGGGACTGTGTCCTCTTCATTCAGATGCAGGAGAGGCAGAGCAGGTTTATTCTGTGTGAATGCTGCTTTCAGTGTTTTTTTCCTGGCTGCTGCTGCTCATCGCATGCGACTTCAGCAGAGAGGACCACTAGGAGGAGTCCAACTGTTGCCCCAAGCCCTCTGCAGCCATCAACCCATGTCCCCAGGTGCCACATCCGTCTGTCTTGAATGCCTTCAGGGCTGGTGACTCTCCCATCTCCCTGGGCAGCCTGGCCACTTGCAGCACAGAATCTTTTTCTTCTCTCCCACCTAAAGCGCGGGAGGAACCGAGCCGAGGTGTTAACTGTTAGTTTTCTCACTCTTTACTCGTGTTTTCACGCTCCATGCCCTACCTCCAGTTCCCGCAGTGGTGGAGCGGGCAGCGCTGGGTCCCCTTCCGAGGAGAGCTACCGCCGTTTCCCGGGTCAGGCCCGAGGACGTTGGTCCTGGCCTCGGGGAGTGCGAGGGAGGCGCTTCTCCGCCCGCAGCGCCGTGGAGCCGCTGCCGAGTCCCGGCCCTTCGGCTGGGGCCGCCCCCACTGTGTGGGCTGTGCGTGGGTGACTGCTGCCGCTACCCCAGCGCGGCCGCGGCCATGGGGCGGCTGTGGGGGCTGCTGGTGCTGCTGTGCGGGGCGGCGGCGGCCCCGGCTGCTGCCCCCTCGGCGGCCCCGCTGTTGTGTAACGTGAGCCTGGACAGCCCGGCCGAGGAGCGCTGGCTGCCGGTGCTGCGCCGCTTCGATGCCGCCTTCCTGCGCGCCGCTGTCGCACAGGTCATCGAGTGAGTGCGGGGCGCCGGCGGGGCCCGCCGCTCCCCTGCGGGGCGTGGGGACCGGGAAGCGGTGGAGGGAGCGGGGAGGGGCAGTGGCTCCGCTTTTTTCTTCTCCCTAGCGGCACTTAATGCCCTCCCCCCCCCCGCCAGCCCCGCTGCCTGAGAGAAGAGGGCGAAGCGGTGCCGCACGGCTGCCCAGCTGCACGGTTTAAGGGGTTTGGGGCGTTAAACCAGTGCTGGCTCTGTATCTGCCAGCCGAGGACCTGTCAGAGGGCGCATGGGGAGGTCCCTGCTAGAAATAAAACGCCTCACCAGCAGGAAGGCTCTGTGGGATGTTTAACCCGGCCTGCGCTGCGTTCTCTGGGGGCTTGAAAAGCTGGGGAGATCCTGCTCTGGCGGCGGGGTTGGACTTGATCTCCAGAGGTCACTTCCAACCCCTACCGTTCCATGTGAACATGACACTTCAGGACGTGGTTTAATGGGCATGGTGGTGGTGGGTCAGCAGTTGGATGCAATGATCCTCAGAGGTGTTTTCCAACCAAAACAACGCTATGGGCCACGAAGATGCTCAGAGTGCTGCAGCAGCACTGCTATGAGGGCAGGCTACAAGAGTTGGGGCTTTGCAGCCTGGAGAAGAGAAGGCTTCCAGGAGACCTTGGAGTGGCCTTCCAGTATCTGAAGGGAGCTAGAGGAGGGCTGGGGAGGGACTATTGACAAGGTCTTGTAATGACAGGATGAGGAGGAATGGGTTTGAACTGGCAGAGGGGAGATTGAAACTGGATGTTATGAAAAAATTTTTTGTGGTAAGAGTGGTGAGACACTGGCACAGGTTGCCCAGGGAGGTTGTGGCTGCTCCCTCCCTGGAGGTGTTCAAGGCCAGGTTGGATGAGACCTTGAGGAAGCTCTTCTAGTGGGAGGTGTCCTTGCCTATGGCACAGAGGGGTTGGAAGTGGATGAGCTTTGAGATCCCTTCCAACCTAAACTATTCTACGATTCTACATCCCTGCTTACTGCAGGGGGGTTGTACAGGATGACCTTGGAGGGTTCCTTCCAACCCGATGCATTCAGGGATTCTATTGTGTGATTTCAGAGGTCCCCTCCAGCCCTTACCATTCCATTGCTCTGTAAGCTGCAGTCTTGGTTGTCTTTGCTCTGATGCCCTGCATGCGTTTTGCAGTGAAAGCGTGCCAAAATGGGTCCACGAGGTCATTCGGCCACTAGCAGCAGAACTGGAGCTCTTTGTGCCACAGCCTTTTGCAGGGGAAATCCTGGGAATCTGCAAAGCCCTGGGCATAAGTCTCGGAGATGGAGTCCTGCTCAACTTTGCCTATGAATCAACTGCGTAAGTAGCTGAGACTTGCAGCACCAGGTAGAGGTTTGTTCTAGCATGCACACAAATGCAGCTGAAGACACGTGGCAGATAATTGGCACTTCTCTTTCTCATCCCTTCTCATGTCTTCAGCTGGCAGGTTTCATTCTCCTCAGTCAGTTTGTACCCTGGATTGAAAGAGAAACACAGAGCAGTATTTTTAGAATCACAGAATGGTTAAGGTTGGAAAAGCCCTCTGAGATCATCAGAGTCCAACCATCAACCCAACCTCACCACGGCCATTAAACCATGTCCCCAGGTGCCACGTCTATGTGGTTTATTTGCTAACAAAGGAAACGCTTAGCTTCAATGGAGGGTTTTTTGTGTATATATATCTGTATAAATGCATAAAAGTAACTTGGAAAGGACGTCTCTTCAAAGTATTTGCACTCATTTATCTTCAAATTCTTAACACCAAAGAAAAGCAGCTTTGAAATCTTTGCTAATTTAATGCACTTGATTAAAAAGCCTCTCCCCTCCCTCTCCCCTCCCTCTCCCCTCCCTCTCCC
>VWZI01000291.1:388942-428418 GCA_013396835.1 Psilopogon haemacephalus | reverse complement strand
CCTCCCTCTCCCCTCCCTCTCCCCTCCCTCTCTCCTCTTCCATTCCATTCTAAAAATAAAAGCTAGGTCTAAAGTGAAATAATCTCCAGTAGTCAAAATGAAATTCAGAAACTTTCTGACTGGTCCTGTGTGAGTTTGTTTTTGGTTTTTTTAGAGGTCAAGCATCTTGCTTAGAAATCCAGAAAGTTTCAGACTGATGCTCTGTGGACTCTTTTTTTTTAAAGCTGTCAGCATTTTGTCTTGTTTAGAAAAGAGGTCAAATGAAGCAATTAAAATTTCCCTAAGTGGAAGTGCTGCTTCCTCCCTGGGTTGTAATCTGCTCTGAAGCCAAACAACAGTTTGGCTTTTGACTTTCTGAGCCAGGCAAGCACACTGCAAAGTTGAACGTTTGTAAGACTCTGCGGGATGAGACTTGTCCTTATGGATTTCATGCCTATGTCACGTTGAGCTAATTCAACTGCCATAGCTTTTCCTTAAGTCCTCCTGTTTCTTTCTGAAGGTTCTGCACCAGCATCGTTGCTCAGGATGCCAAAGGAAACATTTACCACGGTCGGAACCTGGATTATGACTTTGTGGATATCTTGAGCAAGATTACAATTGATGTGAGGTTCCTCAAAAGTGGGCAGGTATGATCTGTGGTGAGGACACCTTCAGGGGGAGCTATTCCATGAAGGAATGGGCTATGCAGACAGTGGGCTTTAATGTAGGTATGTGGTTTCCACCCCAGGTTTGCTGGATCATTAGAGCACCATGGTTGCTCTCAAGGAATGCAGGATGAACATCAATTTCTTTTGCTTTCTGGACTTCCAGTTTGTGGTGATAAACTGGAACAAATAAAACAGCATCAGCTGGTGCCTCAAGTTCATTGTGTGGAAGGAGATGGTGAAATGTGAAGATACTAGGAAAGAAACATGAAGATATTAAGAAAGAAATATGAAAACATTAAGAAAGAAATATGAAAATATTAAGAAAGTAATATGAAGATACTTTTTACAAGGGCTTGCAGTGACAGAATGAGAGGGAATGGATTGTGCTTTAGGAGGAGAGATTTAGGCTGGAGATTAGGAGGAAGTTCTTGACAGTGAGGATGGGGAGACACTGGAACAGGTTGCCAAGGGAGGCTGTGGATGCTCCCTCCCTGGAGGTGTTCAGGGACAGGCTGGATAAGGCTTTGAGCACTCTGGGCTAGTGTCGGAGGTGTCCCTGCCCATGGCAGGGCGTTGGAACTGGATCATCTTGCAGGTCCCTTCCAACTCAACCCATTCTATGAATCTATATTAAAAAAAAAAAGCTAGTGAGTACAGGAAAGAGATCAGATTTGGCAGGAACTGATTCATTCTAAGGCTTGTGTTTCTCAGGCCTTGTTACTTTTCATGACCAAAGTGTGTGTTTCAGATCAACATTCCCAGCAACGACCTAGTGGCTAAGTGCAGAGCTCATTAGTCTGATTTTGTTAATGTCCATTTGGCAAGTGGAGAATTCTTGTTTTGTTTCTTGCTTGGCTACTTGCTAACTGGAGCAAAACTTTGATAGCAACGATCAACAAATGAACTGCAGTGAATTTTGGTCCTTTGCAAGCTCTTCTCTCATTTAAGGCGAAGTGTTTTAGAGCAACTTACGTGTGGGACAAAAGCACAGGATGCTGCTTCAGAGCCTTGCTTGTATTTTCAGTAGTGCTGAAAGACTTTGTGTTTCCTGGTTGCAGGTGGCATACCAAGGCACCACCTTTCTTGGTTACGTAGGCTTATGGACTGGCCAAAGTCCACACAAGTTCACAATCTCTGGTGACGAACGAGGTAAAATCTGTTCCTCTCCCACACTTACACTTGTATTGTTCTGGCTTAGCTGATTACTGCATGCTCCTGCCCTTCCTAGAATCATTGAGTGGGTTGGGTTGGAAGGGGCCTTCATGATCACCCACTGACGATCCCCTGCCTTGGGCAGGGACACCTCCCGCTAACCCAGGTTGCTCAAGGCCTCATCCAAGGTGGCCTTGAACACCTCCAGGGAGAGGGCATCCACAGCCTCCCTGGGCAACCTGTGCCAGTGTCTCCCTACCTTCACTGCCAAGAATTTCTTCCTCATCTCCAGTTTCAATCTCCCGTTTCCCAGCTCAATGTCATTGCCCCTTGTCCTGGCACTGCAAGCCCTTGTCAAAAGTCCCTCCCCAGCTTTCTTGTAACCCTCTTCAGGTACCACCCCCTTCTCTCCTGTTCTCCAGGAGGGAAAAAAACAGAATTAAGGTTGTCAGGAAGGAGCTGCAATGGAGTGACTTGTCTAGCCCTGGGGAGTGGAAGCTGACATGCTGCCAGGTTTGGCTCCTGCAGAAGAGAGGCATTTGTCAGCACAGCATCACCTGGACACACTGATCTCCAGAGGTCCCTTCCAGCCCCTAGCATTCTGTGATCTGACCTCAGAGTGTCAAAGGAGATATGAAGTAGTCTGTTTAAGAGACAGATGGAGATGGTGGAGTAGAGGCTGAGGGAAAAAGATGCAGTCTGTAGGGTAAATAAACAACTGCTTTGCTACTTCTGTCACCTTCTGTATTCTGTGTTTCTCTATCCTCACAAGGCAGCTTGAAAGAGGATGTAAAGAGAAGTCTGAGATCTAGGGAAAGGCAGCAAGGCTTGGGAGAATACGTGGGGATACTGGAAAAAAAGCTGAGGAGAGATCTGGTAGTGGAGGAAAGTTGAGAGATGTCACTGCTGAGAACTGAAATTGGGAAATCTGAGGGGCTTGTGACAGGAAGGCAGAGGAAGGGTCACAACCTTTTCTATCAGCACTTGAATTTCACAAGTATTGATAGGTGTGTCCAGCTTAGGGCTTGGGTTTGCCTTTGTCATCCCTTTCTCCTTTTTGTGTTTCAACAAGCAGATGCTTTTTGCTTTTCTGTTTGTTACAACTGATTGCACCACTCCTGTAGTGCAGCAGAGGGAATGATTGCAGAGCTAGAGTGGGGACACTGAGCAGAAAAGACAGTAGGAGGGAGGGTAGATGTCAGAGCAGGTGTAGCAGGCATGGGTAGTGACTTCTGTTTAGTTTTCCAGCCATGTGTAGTGACTTCTGGTTTGTTTTCTGGTCAAGTGTAGTGATTTCTGTTTTGCTTTCCAGCTGCTGGTAGATGGTGGGAGAATGCAGTAGCTGCTTTTCTGAATCGGAATTACCCTGTCAGCTGGCTTGTCAGAGATGTAAGTGCACTCACTGCCTTTCCCCTCATCTCATTTCTGCTAACTCCCTAATGCATTTGATCCAGCTGTGAGCTTCACAGAAAATTCAAGCAGTTTGATGAAAGCATTTCCTAAGAGGAGAAAGGTATTGCCCCTGGATTGTCAGGGAGAGAGAAGCAATATAAGTCCTTCAGGGGGGTAATCTCTGATCACTGCCAAAAATCCTCAAGGAGCTGTTCCAAGACTTCTTTCCTAGGGACTATTTCAGCTGGCTGTGATTTGGAACTTAACAAACTGAGGCAGCTGCACTCCTAAATGGTTAGCACCTGTCCCAGTGGCTGTTTTTCACTGCATTTGCCATGTTACCACATTAAAAGGCAGAGCTCACTGGTGAGTGGAAGGAGCTAGAGTGTGGATCTTGTATGGCACATTTGATGAATGCTGTGTGAGGGCACTGCTGGTTCTCCAATGCTTGAATCACAGTAAAAAAACAATTGTAGGGTTTGTAGGTCCACTCCCAGCAGAACTGGAATGGCTCCTGGAGACTTTTCTTGTTGATGTTTTTGGTGTTTGAGTTTGGGGTTGAGACTATTAGCTGCAGAGCTGCTGTTTCCTTTCCATGTCTTTCTGAAGAATTTTGGCCAATGCTTGGTTAACCATATTTGTGTTTCCTGCACAGCACTCATTTTTCAAGCTGTGCCTCAGCAGGTTGTGGCTCTCTACCTGAAAAATAGCAGCTTTGTTGGCTGTGGTGATGGTTAGTGCATGCTAAGTCTGTCACTTGGTTATGGCAGGAGAAGCCAGGCTTGATTATGCACCATTGTTACCTAAATCCTCTTAGACTTTTGGCAACATGGAGACTTGGACTGTTTGGGTTTAATTTTCCCTCTCTTTCACCTACTTCATTCTGTTGTTCACACTGAGAGACACTGAGGGTTGAATTTGCAGAGTGTGGCTGTGCCTGTGCCTCTCAAAGGCAGATTTTTCACTTGGAACCATTTTTATGTCTGTTTGGTGCTTGAATATTTCCAAAGCTGGGAACCATTTTTATGTCTGTTTGGCATTCGAATATTTCCAAAGCTGGCATTAATGAGTTAATTTCCCAATTGATGAGTTCAGTTCCTAATCACATCCATTTCATATTCCCAGGGTAGTCAATTTGAAAAGCCTTTCAGAGCAGTATTTTCAGTTGCCCTTTGCACAGAAGCTAGAAACTTTTTTCCTTCTTTTTCTATTTTTTTTTAGCTGTTCCCAGTGCTCTTTGCTGTGCTTGACTGTGCTCTGTGTTTCTCTGTCATCTCCTTTTTGCACTAGACCCTGAGCAAAGCAGAGGACTTTCAGACAGCTGTTCTCAGACTAGCTGGCATTCCCATCATTGCTGAAGTTTACTATATTGTAGGAGGTGTGTCACCCAAAGAAGGCATGGTCATCACCAGGAACAGAAGAGGGCCAGCAGATCTCTGGCCCCTTGATCCTTTAGGTGGAGCGTAAGTAGATTAAAAAAAGGGTTTGTTTTGGTTTGTAATGTTCCCTTCTGAGACACAGGCAGGGCCAGTGACCCAAATTTCTTGAGAGACCCAGGGCATCTCTTACTGATGCTTACAGCTGGACATGGAGGGCTTGAACTCCCTTGAAATGAACCCAAATCCCTTTTCCTGAGAAGGAATCTGTGATGGTTCAGGAGTTTCCTGTCCCCCTGCATGCTGAAATTTACCCGGACTGGACTCAGCTGGCTGGAAGTTAAGGAATGAAGCTTTATGTTCACAGCTTAGCACAATATACAAGCAGATATTTACAATATAGTACAAATATTTACAGCTATATACAGGAAAAAGGTAATATAGAAACACCACAGCCCTCCCAGAGATCAGAGTCTCCAAGAGGGGTTCCCATCCACCCTTCCACTTTCTTCTCTCCCACCAACCTTATCCTAGAACCTGCCTTATGTGCAAGGTGAATAGGAAAGATTGGCCAGGGAGGTTAGAAGGAGAAATGGGTTAGTTGAGTTACACAGATCCAGCTAGAAGCCAAGGAGAGGGAGAGACCAACAGCCAGAGCTCAGACCAGAACCACTCTGTCTTACCTATGTTTGTGTCCTTGTTTTAGTACGTCTCAGCAAACCTGTGAGTGAAGCAGACATCACCATGGTTTCCCTTCCACAACCTGTAACCTAATTTCTCATATTAAAATATTCCAATTAGCCTCAAACCAGCACAGAATCCCACAAATTTCTCAGTTGGGGACAGCCCAGAGGGTCAAGGGTTGGGGCAACTCAACCATTCCACAAAATCTACTGATTTGGCTTTTGTTTGCTTTGCTGTTTGTGTGCTGTGTTCTAGGTGGTTTCGTGTGGAGACAAACTATGACCACTGGACCACTCCTCCTCCTTTTGATGATCGAAGGTAAATTTAGCTTGAGGCTGTGGGATGAGAGGTCACTGGTGCTGAAAAGCTTCAAGACTTGGGTGGTTTCTGCTCTGAGCAGCTGTTAGCTCAGTGGGCAGGCAGCTTGGCCAGTTTCTGTGCTGCTGTTCTAAGGAGGTCAGGAGTGATACTGTGACTGATGGCAGAGGAAGTACCTGGCAGTGAGTGGGGTAAGAGATCAGAAATTCCAAGGTTTAGGCAGGTACCAAAAAATTATTGATAAAGCCAAGTTTAGTAAAAGTGCAAGGGTTTAAAGTCACAGTGAAGCAGTATTTGATGGTGCTAGGAAGGTGCTTGCAGACATCACACAGTCTTTGGGCTGTGAAGCGTGCAAAGAGCTGCTGGTAGATTCCCTCTTGCTCTGTATTCAAGGGTGTAGTAATAGAGGAGGCATCAGCAGTATGAGACTAGAATCAGTGACACAGAACTCTGGGTTATGTGGGGCCAAAGCAAGCATTTCAGTGCACAAATGTCACCTTAGTGCTCTTTGAGGTTTAATGCTAACTGCATTCTCCTGCAGAACTCCAGCCATCAAAGCCCTCAATGCCACTGGGCAGCAGAACATCAATTTTGAAACACTCTTTAAGGTAACTTCTTTTTATGTTCTGTGCTGTGACTGTGGCTTCAGGGGCTCTCTCAAAGCAGCAATGCAGCTGTGTTTCTCTCATGGTGAAGAAGGGCTGCTGCACACCCAGCTCTGCAGAGTTTAAGACTGCTGAGTTGATCTGAGCTCTTTTGCCACAGGCACTTTGTAGCATTCTGCCAATCCGATTGGAAAGTGTGAGAGGTGACTCCCAGAGATTCATGGAATGGGTTGGGTTGGAAGGGACCTCAAAGCTCATTTAGCTCCAACCCCCCTGCCATGGGCAGGGACACCTCCCACACTAGCCCAGGGTGCTCAAGGCCTCATCCAACCTGGCACTGAACACCTCAAGGGAGGGGGCAGCCACAGCCTCCCTGGGCAACCTATGCCAGTGTCTCGCCACGCTCACTGTAAAAAATTTCTTCCTGACCTCCAGTCTAAATCTCCCTTCTCCAGCTCCATTGCCCCTCATCACCTCCACCTTTGTGCAGTTCCACATTTCAAACACACCTATAAATAGCACAGCAGATAAAGTGTTAGGCCTGAGTGGTGTTTCCAAGTAGAGAGCTTAAATGTTGCCTATTTCAGAAGGCTTTAAAAAAAGATACTTTGGTAAAATGCTCAGATGTTGAACATAGAAACCCCAACCAACACCACCCAGCAAGAGAAATCCTGCATTTTACATTATTCCTTTTCCTACCATCCTGCTGCTTTGCTCTGTCTAAGCAGCCTTTAAATTCCCTCTCTGGGGACCAAACTGACAAACTCTTCAAACTTTCTATGCAGGTGCTGTCAGTGAAGCCAGTCTTAAACAAGTAAGTACTGGATTCAGAGCTGTTAAGTAGTGCCTCCCACCATGCTTCAGGCCACTGAAATCCATTACAGCCTTCCTTAGGACCTTGCTGTGCATCTCCAAGTGCCTTGTGGTTTCCCAGCAGAGGTTTTTGCTTGTGCATGTGAGACTTTTCTCACTTCTGCAGCACGTTTCCTCCTGGCTGTGCCTCCCCGGCCATGAAACTGCCCTTTGTTAGGCTCAGGCTGCTCATGGGAAGTTCCTATGCAGTAGTGAGACAAATGACTGCTTGGAGGAGCAGCTGGAACTTTCAGCTGAGCCATTTGTGCCTTTGACTTGGGGACATTTGAGATTCTCTTAACACTGTAAATGGCTTTCCCTGGAGTTTCTAAGGTAGCTCTGCTTGATGTGTGAAAAAGGAAGAAGACGGTGAATGGGGACATGGCTTTTAAGTGCCATTCACTGGATTTCTGAGAGAGATTTGACTGTGCCATTATTGCTCTGTATTCTTCCACAAGCTGCACCTCTGCAGGTTATCCTGTGTTGGTTTACCAGACACCACTTTTCTGCAGCCTCCTTTCAAGGAGCTGCAGAAAGCAATGAGGTCTTGCCTCAGCCTTTTCTTCTGCACACTAAACCACCCCAGTTCCCCTCAGCTGCTCCTCAGCAGCCCTGTTCTCCAGGCCCTTCACTAGCTTGGCTGCCCTTCTCTGGACACTCTACAGCCCCTCAATGTCCTTCTTGGAGTAAATGGCCCAAAAGTGGCCCTGGTATTTGAGGTGCAGCCTCACCAGTGTTCAGTACAGGGGTAACTGGGTGTAGAAATGCAGCTCCTTTGCTGTGCTGTGCAGTGTTGTGCTTGCAGCCTTCACTGCCATCAGTCTCTTCCTGGCTTTTTGTTAACCTTTCTGTAGCTCAGAGTGGTTGTTTCCACTAAAATGTGTCCTGCTGTTTTGCTAGTTTTTTAAGTTCACCTCCTTGCTTTGGGAAGTCTCCCACTCACTGCTTCCCCTTTTCCCTCCCAGTAACACAGTGTACACCACGGTCATGAGCGCTGCACGCCCAGAGCAGTACCGGACGTGGATCAGGACTCTGAAGTGAGGCTGTAAGTAGCTTGCTGCTCTCCTTGCTTCTTGTGCTTAAACAGCTGAGGAGTCCTTGAGGGACAAAACTCTGCAGTGGCACTTGAGTGACCTGGTCTGAATTCCTGTTGTGGCCTTGCTTTGTGTGTTGACACTGGGTAAATACCTTCCCTTGTTGCTTTAGAGGCTGAGTTAAGGACTGACTTTCTTTGCAGCACCCTTGGGGATCATCCTAGGAAAGGTGCTTTAGTAGGAAGGAAGGGATGGGTGCTGGTGTGGCCTAAGGGTAGAGGTTCCCTTTGTGAGGGCTTAGAAGGGACCTCAAAAGATCAAGTCCAGCCCTCTGCCAGAGCAGAGTCACCCAGGGCAGGTCACACAGGAACACATCCAGGTGGTTTTGGAATGTCTCCAAAGGAGTCTCCACAACCTCTCTGGGCAGCCTGCTCCAGGGCTCCAGCACCCTCACAGTGACAAAGTTCTCCCTTCTTCCTGGTTCCATGGTCTTGCCAGGAGCACGAGAAGCTGCATTCCAGGGTTGAAGAGCTTTTAAAGCTCTTATTAGCATTGCATCTGTAGTGGTTAAATGAGATTTTAGAAAGAGCAATTCTGAAGAGTGAGTTTGTTTCTTAGCACTGTACAAACCTTTTTTAACTTACATAGTTCTCTTTCTATTTCAGCAGACAAAAGGAGGAACAAAGCTGAAGCTTCCCAACACTGGCACATGCTTTCTTTAAATCACTCTCACAAGAAGCAGTTGGTTTGGTTTGTTAGTTCTGTCAGCTGCTGAGGAAATAATGACTTAGTGACTCTTTGGAGTGTTGCAGATGATGCTGTTAGCTGACTGCAGTGGAAGCTGGGTTGATTTGATCATAGTGAATTTGCTAAGTTAGCAGATGCTGATGGCTACAAATGGCTTTTATTGTTTGTATTGGTTGCACTAATTGGGATGTATTTATGTGCTGACTAGTAAAATGACCTCTTTTCTGTGTGGCCTGTAGGCCTGGTTCTAAGGAAATAAAAATAGGCAGCTGATGGCTTGCTGGGTGAAGAGCTGTGGTGTTACTGCTGATGGCTCTGTGAGGGGCAGGTGCAGCAGTTAGCTGCATGCACAGCTGTAGGCCTTGCTGGGTTTATTCATCAGGAGCTGGTTTAGGAGGTGGTGGAGTCTCCATCCCTGGAGACATTCAAAACCTGCCTGGATGTGTTTCTGTGTGACCTTCTCTAGATGAGCCTGCCTTGGCACGGGGGTTGGACTGGATGATCTTCAGAGGTCACTTCTAAGCTCTGCCATGCTGTGATTCCTGCTAACACCAGTGAGAATGTTATGGGAGAGAAGATGTGATCAGTGTTAGGCCAGAGACAGGTGCAATGTCACCTCCACTGCTTGCACACCAGTTCTGCATATGGTTCCTGAGAACCTTCTGCAGCTGTGGGCCCTTTATCTCCTGGTGCTGAGTCTGGCTGACCTACTTACCTGCATCCACCACTTGTGCCTGGATAAAAGCACTACAGGCTTTGCCTTGACCCAGTCTGCACCATGATGTGAGCAGTCCTATGCCAGAATGATGCATTTGAAACAGAGTTCATGGAGGAAGATGTGAATGAGAATGGCCATGAAATGTCCTGAGTTCAAAGTGATGTTGCTTTAAATCCCAGAGCAGGCATCAGCTCCTGATCCCAGCAGGTTTTCCTTACATAACAGCCACCCACAAGCAAAGACAAAAGGCTCTGTACAGGTGTAGCTGTGCAGAGTCTTCTTGACCTCAGCAGCATTAGGCTGATTATCTGCTGGC
The DNA here is from genome assembly GCA_013396835.1 of Psilopogon haemacephalus. NCBI lineage: Eukaryota > Metazoa > Chordata > Aves > Piciformes > Megalaimidae > Psilopogon > Psilopogon haemacephalus. The sequence continues at coordinate 418,577 of VWZI01000291.1, read as the reverse complement.
ACTGATGTGCCCAGCTCCTCTAATCAAGTGGATTTGCCTTCATGTGTACAAACAGAGCTGGAGTAGAGAAATATTTGGTACCTAAGAACGTTCAGAAAACATTTGTCTGCTCCTGTAGTTTGTGGCTCATCAGCTGGGCAGAATTTGCTCAGAGCAGGTCTAGGAAATGTGAGGGGTTTTGAGATTTGAACAAAAGAAAATAGGTGTGAAGAAGTCTTTTAGTTTGCTTTTTACTTTTAAATGCTGGTCTTAAAGCCTTGCACTTTATCCATTTAGAAATGTCTAGACACCCTGCTCACCAGAAAAACCACAGGATCACAGAATGGTTTGGGTTGGAAGTGACCTCCAAAGCTCATCCAGTCCAATCCCCTTGCAGTCAGCAGGAACATCCTCCAATGAAGCAGGTTGCTCAGAGTCCTGTTGAGCCTCACCTTAAGTATCTGTAGAAATGGAGCCTCAACTACCTCTCTGGGCAACCTGTTGCAGTGTTCCAGCACCCTCATGGTGCAGAACTTGTTCCTCACATCCAATCTCAATCTGCTCTGCTCTCATTTCAAACTGTTGCCCTTGTCCTGTCACTGCAGACCTTAGGAAGCAGAGGGTGGTAAATAACAGATGTCACAAACTAGCTGATTGAACCCATGTGAGATATTGAGCTGCTTTAGTGTTAAGAATGACTTAACCTATGAAATGTGATTGAAATGCAGACAGGATTGGTCATACTTTCAATAAAAACATCCTAATAATGCCGGAAATACTCAGTGGTGGTTTTTGAAGGGCTTGGTGGGATGTTTGTTTCTAAAAAAGGAGGCTTGTTTGTGTTATTTGAAGCCAAATTGCTTGTTGATTGTCCTGTTGGAGGTTCTATCTGCCTTTCGTGCCTGCTTTTTAGAGGCCAGCAAGGAAAACACCTCCCCTGCTTTCTCAAGCCTGGTCAGTATTAATCACTTAGAATTGTTAACTAATTAAACAGAACTAAGTCAAATATGTTTTCCTTGCTTCCTCCAGCCTTTTGCTTCTGCAGTACAGATTCTTTAGCTACAAAGCCCAAAAGATTTTTCAGCCCAGGACAGGGAATGGGTGAAACTTGAAATTCTCTTTCCCTCCAGAAGTTTGTCTTTAGCAAAAGGCAACTCGAAAGTGTGTAGGAGCTGACGGTTGAGACGAGAGAGGCCAAGGTGCTGTGTGTCTCAGTTGTAATCCTCTTCAGTAATCCTAATCCATTTCAGAGCTGTAGCCTTTCTTAAGCATCACATGAGAGAGGATTCTTAAGGCTGCTCAAAACAAGTGTGCAGTAAATAAGTCGTGGGGGCCGCCCTGGGTGCAGAGCAGCGCACACCTCTGGAAGGCATGGAGCTTCCTGCTTCCTGCCCCAGGCAGGTTCTGAGGAGCTCCTGAACCTGTAGCCCAAGAGATCACTTCAAGCACTGAGCAGAAACAACAATTTCCAAAGTGGAGAGCTGCTGCTGTGTTGCTAACTGCATCAGTCAGAAGCTGGCAGCGAGGTAAGTTGCATTTGTCTTGGGATTGCTGTGTAGCAACTTTCTGTGCTCAGAAGCAGTTACTCAGCAGTAGGGGTGAAGCATCTGTCAAGCTGTATAAGGCTGCAGGTGGGGGGGTTCTATATGAAATTCTCCTTTGTGGCACAACAGGAAGTGTGCAGGTGCAGAGAGGTCAGTTAGGATAAACCAAGCTTCACCATCTCCTTTCCAGCCACGAGATGTGCCCAGCCTGCAGGACATATGGGGCACTCATGGGTATTAGCCCAGGAGGGCAAGGCAGGATCATCACTTTCCCTAGCACTAGCTGGCATTTTTATTCCTGGGAGAAGTGCTTGATTTCAGTTTTAATTAATCTGTGGAGAGCAGTCTGGCAGAGAGGGACCTGGGGGTGCTGGTAGATAGTAGCTGAACATGAGCCAGCAGCATGGCCAGGAGAGCCAGGATGTACTTGGGCACAAGACAGGGCAGCTGCTTGTTGATGTTATTCAGTGTTAATATATTTGCTAACAGACTCTGAGCACTGTGGGACATGTGGCAGCTGTTTTGCTTCTGACCAAATGGGATTTCCTGCATCTCTCTGGTGGTTTTGGTGAGACTGGGCCAGTCTGCAACCGTGTGGGAGCAGTGGCTGGAGAAGATGGGATCTGGTAGCTCTGTAAATGCCAACTCTCTGAAGTCTGAAAATGGTGAGTGATACTTTGGGAAGTCTGCTCCCACAGGCACCATTGGGAGGCTGCAGTGGATGTGGTTCCTTTCTGAGATCCTCGGTTTTCTTGGTGGTACTGAGGTGAGGTGATGCCTTTTGGTGTCCTGTGACCAGGAGGCTCTGCTGTCCAAATGAATTCCACCTGCTGGCTTCTCAAACCCTTCAGATCTGGTGATCTGTAGATGTGGAACTGCTTAGGACTTTCCACCCAAGTGTAACCTGCCAAGTGTTGTCCTGTCCCCCTTGTACAAGGCCCAGAGGCTGTTCCTGATGGACAGAGCTCTGTTGAACTGGAGTGAAGGGAACCAGAGGAAGGGTGCAGACCCCTCCTGTAATAGCTGAACTACACTGCCAGTGTGAACAGGCACATTTTGGTTTGAGTGCTGCCCCTTTGCATGCTGTCCTATCTTCTGTGATGCGGTATGAACCATTTTGCTGCTTGGCTCCTCATAAAATGTGGATAAACCTTTCTCTTCCTTATTATTTTTTTTTCCTGAACTAGTACAAACACTGGCAGATGGAACTCACCCAGGTAAGCTGGTGAATTACAATGCCTGGCTCTTTCAGGCAGTCTCTGTTAAAAGCAGCCTCAAAACCTCAAAGCCTTGCCTATCTGGAGGTAAAATGCAGTGGATGGTGGTACCTGGGCTCCCTGGATGCTTGATAAAAGAGGCTTTCAGGGAGTTAAACATGAATGTTCCACAGGATCTGGCTTTCATTAGTAGCTGTGGAATCATAACGATGAGCTTCTGCTCAGGACTCAGATGAAATACATCTGATTCCTACCACACTGACTGGACATTTATGCCCTGCTAGGCATTTATCCCCTGCTAGAGGAATGCAAGACACCTAGAAGCTGTTCACTGCAGTGGCTGTGGTTCTCTGCTTTGCCAGCCAAACAACTGTGCAGGCAGCAAGGTTGCTCTGCAGGCTCTGTTACAAAGGAGGCTTGAAGGGGTAGAAGCAGCAGCACCAAACTTCATGAAACAAGTCAGCCTTCCTAACTTTGTCGTAGCCTAGCAGGTCAATAAGCATTTTCTCAACAAGGTCTAAAGCTCAGGCAAAGAATCCCTACATTAGCTTGAACTTAGGCTAGCCAAGTCTTACCTCTTTTGCTTGTAACTTCCCCGTGACTCAGTTCCAACAGCAGCTACTCTTCCCTTTGTGTGCTCTGCAGCTCCTGGTGCTGTAACAATAACATCACTTAGGATTATTATTTTCAATGCAGAAGCCATCAGGATCTCCAGTTTAGGGAAGGCTCAGTGTTTCTGCTGAAGTCCCTGCAGGGTGGTTTCTCTTATATCACTAATGCAGGCTAATTGTATTCATGTGAGCTCTGTCCCTTACCAGCACTTAGCAGCTTTTGGAGTAGGGGTGGTGATTTCCTCCTTTCTGTAAAGCTTTCCCAGCCTACACCCCCACTGCTGTCTCTCAAACCAGATGGCAAACCAGAGCTAGCCCTCTCACTCCTGTCCCCATCCTGTAGATGGAAGAGTTTCTAGAGGTACATGAAGCTCTGTGGCAGAACTTGAAACAGCAGCTGGGAAGCTGCACCAATGTGCACACATCTGAGATACAAAACTCTGGGACTGGGAAAATGCAGAGGGAAGGTTATGTGTTAAAGCCCAGGGCAAACAGCCACAACGTGGAGGCAAGACCCTGGTGCTAGTGCTGCCTGTGGAGTGAAGCACAACCAGACACTGGGAATTCCTGGCATTTTGTTCCTTCTGCACCACGAAGCAGCCAAAGGTCTGGCTTCCCTTTTTCACTGGGAATGTTAATTTTGTCTTTATTTTATTCCAGTGGTATGTTAACATTTCTGTGGTAGTGGAGATCCCTTAGTCCAGAAGCTGACTGAGGTAGTTGCTTGGCTTAAATGAAGGTAGACAACTCCCCTATTTTCAAGGCTGTGGAAGGGGACTCAGTGTCTTGTTTTCCCCCAACTCCTTGTGTAGCCTCAGTTAGATCTTTGGTTTCCTGAGGCCCCATTACCTATACTATAAGACAGACCTAAAAATGATCAAAGCAGAAAGGTAAGAAAGTGTCTAATAATGCTGAACAAGATGTTTAGCTCTGCAGGCCCTAATAAGTTGTTAACACTGCTGCTGGGAAGCCAGGATGGTCAGAAGTGCTTCAGAGGTCACTGGTCAGGTCAGACCAACCTCCTGCCATGTGGTGTCCTGAAGTGGGTGCTTTGTTGCTTAAGGTTTACCTTTGCTCCTGAAAAAGAAAGGCCTCTTTTCAGTTTCCAGGGTGGGGAAGGGAGCAGCAGCAGGGTAGCCCAGCCAAGCTGAGCAGCTGGTTGTGGTTTTGTCCCCCAGCTTTCAAGGCAGCGGTGCTGATCCAGCAATGGTACCGGCGCCACGTCGCTCGGCTGGAGATGCGGCGCCGCTGCACCTGGAGGATCTTCCAGTCCATCGAGTATGCCTGTGAGCAGGATCAGATCAAGGTGAGGTGCCAAGGAAAGGAGTAGGTAGGAAGATACTTAGGGGTTCGCCTACTGATATCCTGCCTGCTTCTGTCTGATGAAACCTTCCGTGATGAGCCTTGGAAGAAAGCCACAATTACCATCTGCCACTGTGAGACTTCCTGAGACCAAAGGAGACAGGCAAGCCCAGCTGGTTTGTTGGACTTTCACTTGAATACTCATGCAGTCACAGAATGGTTTCAGTTGGAAGAGACCTTAAAGATCATCCAGCTCCAACTCCCCCTGCAATGAGCAAGGACAAATCTCAACCAGCCCAGGTTGCTCAAGGCTGACCTTGAACACCTCCAGGCAAGGGATATTAACATCCCTGGGCAACCTGTGCTGGTGTGTCCCCACCCTCACTGTCAAGAATTTCTTCCTCATCTCCAGTCTCAATCTCCCCTTTTCCATCTCAAAGCCATTGCCTTTCACGCTGTCACTCCAAGCCCTTGTCAAAAGTCCCTCCCCAGCTCTCCTGCAGCTCTCTTAAGGTACTGGCAGGCTGCTCTAAGGTCTCCCTGGAGCCTCCTCCAGGTGAAATAGCCCAAATTCTCTCAGCCTGTACCCACAGGGGAGGTTCTTCAGTCCTCTGATCATCTTCATGACCTCATCTGGACCCACTCCAGCAGTTCCATGCCCTTACAATCATATATTCTCTTATACAGCTGCCTTGCTGTCAGGTGGGGAGAGGGAGGGCTTACAGGTATGTTTCTGTCTCCTTAGCTGAAGGTAAAGCTACTTGTTTGGCTTCAGCAGCAGATACTCCTCCTTATCAGACATCAGGAGGAAGTTCTTCACAAGGAGGGTGCAGAAAGGCTGGAACAGGTTTCCCAGAGATGTGGTTGAGATCCCATTCATGAAGACATTCAAAGTCAAATTTGATGGGGCCCTGGGCAGCCTGATGTAGTTGGAGGGTGTCTCTGCTGACTGCTGGGGTGTTGGACAAGATGAGTTTCAAGGGTGCCTTCCAAGCTGATGCCTTCTGTGATATTCAGACTACAATCAGCACAGTAGGCTTTGTGGGAAGTGTCAGCCAACATGAGAAGGGCACAGATAAGACTTCCAGAAAGGGGATGTTCAGTTGCCACTCTGCAGGATTCCAGCCCAGGGTGAATGGTGATGGGCTCTTCCTCTTCTTGCAGCTTCACAACTTCTTCAGTTACCTCATGGACCACTTCACACCAAGCAGCAGTAAAGAGAGTAAGTTTCCCTGTGCCCTTTGTAGGTCTGGCACCAGCAGCTCAGGAGGTCACACCCTGTGTTGATTTGTGGCCTGGTGCTGTCCCTTCAGGATGGCAAAGGGGATCAAAAGACTCTGAAGAGTGATGGCATCAGGGATTCGGATAGGGAGAGGATTGTCTGGAGACCATACAAGGAATGTGGGGCAATTCCAGCTCCTCATGGCAAAGGAGAGTAAAGCTCAGGTTGTCTTCTCAGAGTGTGCCCTATCTCAGGGAGCCCTGGTAAGCAGGGCTTTGCACAGCCCATTTCTGAAGTGAGGGAATCTGTCCCTAGGAAGCTGTGCTATGGGCTGTATGTTTTATATTTACCTTCTCACCTAAAACTGGGGCAGGAAGGCAGAAGGGGCCATGAGAACCCCTTCAGTAGCTTCCTATAGCTGCAGAGAGCATTTGCTGTTACTGCTTCATGCTAGGAACTTGCTAGTGAGCTTAGCTCTGAAATCCGAGGACAGTGAATCAGTATGAACTATGCATCAATGATTTACTTTGCTGACCACAACCTGCTGAAGCCCTGGCTCCTATCTTTCAAGCTGCCACCCTTTTTCTCACCACCCCCCTACATATTTTCCAGCAATACTGAGGAAGATTTGGTTTCAGTGTCTGTAGAAAACAGGGCAACAATGTTCTGCTCCTTGAGCTGGGTTCTGAGATGTTGCAGCAATGAAAGAATCCTTTCCTGTAGCAAATTACTGAGGTGGTGTCTTAACTCAACTTCAACTGCTTGCTTGTTTTTGTCTTTCTCTCTTTCAAACCAACCCCAACAATCAAACCAACCCCTCTGCCATCCAGGGGATTTCATCAGTCGCATGTTTGTAAGTGGGGAAAGCTTCAAAGAGGCAGAGCTGGAAAAATACTGTGATTATGAATCCATAGAGGTGCCAGAGTCCTACGCTGGACCCCATCTCTCTTTCCCACTCCTTCCTGACCACGCCACTGCCTTGCTGGAAGCGTTCAAGCAGAAACAAGTAAGGATCCCCAATGCTCCCATTCCCCAGTCCCCAATTCTCCTTCTCCGAGAAGGGGTGCAGGGCTGAAACCCTCCCACACTGAAACATTCTGTTGCTTTTTTTGCTGCATTACCTCAAATTGTGAAAAGTAAAAAGGTCTAGGATGGGAAGAGCTGATGGAAATTGTCTTGTGCCATGCAACTGTGACTGATGTTTGAAATGTGAGATGTGTTTTGGTGAGGAAGTCCAGTACCAATTCAGCAGCTCTAACTTGGCAAGTCCTTGTACAGCTGCAGTGTTCTGCTGCCATCCCTCAGTTACAGTGATGAGCTGCAAAACAGGCCCAAACTGCCCTTCTCCACTCAAAACCACCTCTAGAACAAAGGTCTCTTGTGCCCTCACTGATGTTAAATGCCTGCCTCCTGCAAGAGGCCTGCTTTAATGTGGACAAGGCTAAGGAAGGTCTAGAGGAGCAACTTCTTACCTGTGATACTGGGCTGGATGGAAGTCCTGCTGCTCTAGGAGGTGGTGTTGGGGATCTGCTGGGCTTTTGGGTTCCTCTTGCCAGCCCTGGGCTGCACTGGGTGAGTCTCTTCCATCCTGCTGTTTCCCAGTAGGTGCCTCATCTTGGTGAGAAGCCTGCAAGTTGTCCCACTGGGAATTTCTCCCAGTCAGGCTCTTGTGGTGGGTCCTTGAGGGGCCACTGCAGACAGAGGTCAATGATTTCCTGCTTTAATCCCTTCGCTTTCTCCTAGTAGCAGCTCCACGCTCGCTATGTCTTAAACCTTCTACACGAGACCAGGAAGCACCTCAAGCAGTTGCCAAACATCAGCCATGTCTCCACCTGCTACAGTGAGGAGGTGACTGTGTGTGGTAGGTCTGGGTGGAGGACACACTTGTGTCAGGGGTGGGAAGGATATGAAATGGTGGCTTGAGCGTTGTGGCCTCCTCTCTACTGAGTGTGGAACACAAATGCAAAGTAGAATCAGAGAATCATCCCAATTGGAAGAGGTTTTTAAGATGAAGTCCAACCCAGCACTAGCAGGTCACCACCAAACAGCAGCCCTCAGCACCGCATCTCTGCCTCTTTTAAACCCCACCAGGAGTAGGGATTCCACCAGTGCCCTGGGTAGCCTGTTCAAGGGCTTGACAATTCTTTCAGGGAAAAAACTGTTCCAAATATCCAACGTAAACCTTCCCTGATGCTACTTGAGGCCATTTCCTCTTGCCCTATCACTTGTTCCTTGGGAGAAGAGCTGTGTTGCACTACAAGGCAGTTGGGGCTGTCTGAAATCTGTGGGAGATGCTGTTTGTGAGCTGCTGCAGGCTGCTCTGGAGACTGCAGGGAGCGTGGCTGCATCATGGCCCTGGTTCTGCTCTGTCTTGGTGTCTTTTTAAGTTAAACACACTGTGACTTGTCTTTTTGTACCCGCTAGGAGACTTGCACGGCCAGCTGGATGACTTGTTCCTCATCTTTCATAAGGTAGGTAGCTGGAGAGTTGGGTGGCCAGGGACTGTGACCTATCCCAGGGGTCATGCTGAGAAGTCTTTGCAGAGTTGGGCCCTTCAGGTGTGATTCTCCAGGGCAGTTTGATGGGTTGTAGAAGGCTTCTCAAAGCAGCAGCTGGTTCCCTTGCTGACTCTGAAACCTCACTCCCTTGTACCTCTGAGAAGTGCCAGTGGACACTGGTGAACCTGCAGCCCTTGCTGACTGCCACCTTCCATTGCCCAGTGCATCTGCCTGTGGGAGGCTGCAGACTTATTTTAGTCAGGATCAGCTGTATAAGGCAACCTGGGGCAGGAGTGAGGGAAGCTACCTGGAGCTGGTGGGGAGGTCCCACTTGCAACACCCACCTGTCCATTGCCTTTCCAGAATGGCCTTCCCTCCCCTTCCAAGTCCTACGTGTTCAATGGGGACTTCGTAGACAGAGGCAATCAGTCGCTGGAGATCCTCATTGTCCTCTTCACCTTCCTCCTGATCTACCCAAAGGAGGTTCACCTCAACCGTGGCAACCACGAGGACCACATGGTCAACTTACGGTACGGGGCTATGGTAGGGCTCTGGTGGTGGCAACCACAAGGGCCACATGGTCAACTTACAGTACTGGGCTACGGTGGGGCTCTGGTGGTGATGCCACTGGGCAATCCTACTGAACTTCCTTTCTCCTGTTCCCTCAGCTATGGTTTCACCAAGGAAGTCATGCAGAAATACAAGGTAGGCAGAGGTTTGTCTCCCTTACCATGTGAAATGTGGGTTTTGAAGGTTTGGTCTTCATATTTCCCTTTCTGATCTGGCCTCCTAGGTGCATGGGAAGAAGATCCTGAAGATGATTCAGAATGTCTTCTGCTGGCTGCCCCTGGCCACCCTGATTGATCAGAAAGTCCTCGTTCTACACGGGGGCATCTCTGACACCACCGACCTGGACTTGCTTGAGAAAATTCAAAGGCACAAAGTAGGTTTGATCTCCTAGATGCTGCCAGAGAGAATGGTGATGCTGATCTGTGATGAGGAGCTTCTTTCTGCATGTCAGCTTGGCCATTGAGGAGGCAGATCTAAGGGATGGTCTTTCTAGCCAACTGTGTTGGTGTTGGGGATCTGTTGGGCTTTTGGGTTCCTCTTGCCAGCCCTGGGCTGCACTGGGTGAGTCCAGGTACAGGCCTGGAGGGAGTAGCTTTGGTTGAAGTGTGTGTGCAGGAGGTGTGAAGGGAAGAAGCATGCTTGGTTTCTGGAAGATGTAAGGGTCATAGCCAGGGAATTGGTGGGTAGTGGCACAGGTAGAGAGATTAGAGAGATGTGCAGCTGCCGACTGAGATGCAGTCATGATGAGGCTTTGTCCCACAGCTCCCTCAGCCTGGTTCTCCCCCTAGATTTCCAGGATTTGGATAAATGCTGTAACTTGTCTCTGCCTCACTTTCCAGTTGAGAAATTCTACTACTTCGCTTCTCCAAATGTAGTCAGCCATTAGGTCCTTCTCCCAGTTTGCATCTTAAATCCATGTGCTCTACCTTTTGTGAAGGGTTTGAGCACCATAAAGCCAATGAAGATCTGTGGTGATGGATGCAAGACCTCGGCCACAAACCTGAGAGGCTGCTGCTAGTAACCTCCCACAGTTAATCAGCCTCTGATGGCACCAAGGGGAATTGAGGCTCAGGTCACTTGAGACCTGGAGATGCATGTTTCCAAGAGGTGTGACCAGCTCTCTTTTCTCCCTTACCTCTTTCAGTTTATTTCTGTTTTAAGAGGGAAGAAAGGAAAGGAGTCGAACAGACACGTGGAGGTACGGGAAGTAAACGGGGAGAGCAGCGCAGAGGCTGAGGCGGCAGGGGAGGAGGCAGCCCCCGGCGTGTGCCCACAGCCGCTTTCAGCGCAGGCTCCCAGCATGGCCAACAGGCAGGAGTTCTCCCGCTGGGTCCGGCAGACGGTGCAGGAGCAGATCGAGCGCTGCCGGCGGCTGGTGGACGTCAGCGAGTCCGAGTCGGAGGAGCTCACCTACTCCAGCACCGTCTCCTTGGTAGAGCTGGACGGGCCCTGCTGGACTCGCCAGGAGGAGTGTAAGCAGGTGAGCGCTGGAAGTGCGGCCCTGAGCAAGGTGGGCTGGGGGTGCCTCCTGCAGGTGTGCTCCCTTACAAGGAGTCTCAGCAGTAGTTAGTGCACAAACATCTCTCTGGAGAGATTTTGGGTGCTCCTGCGGCAGTCAAGGAGGTGCAGCAGGCAGGCTAAGAGGCTTTGTACCTCCTGCTCTTTCTCTGAGGCAGCCTGGGACTGGTCGTGGCCAGGAAGGGCTGTCCTGTGAGCCTGTGACCTCTGGTGCCTGGGGATTTTCTGTTAGGGACCTGTGCTACACCCAGCAGCTGAAGAACTAAGTCACCTGGGAGAGCTTTGGTGCTAGCTGCTCTTCTGCTGGGGCCTTTGTCCTCCCCTTGCCAGTCAGGCTGTTCACCAGGCTCTCAGCTTTCTGTGCCCAGGACTGTCTCAGAGTGAACACCTTTTGCTGCATAAATCAAACTGCAGCTCAAGCACAGAGTGGGGCAGCAAGGTCTGGATTCACTGCAGGGTGGAGATGAGAGGCAGATGATGACCTGTGGTTATATCACCTACTGTGTGCAGAATGCATCAGGTTGGAAGGGACTCTCAAAGGTCATCTTGGCCAACTCCCCTGCAGTCAGCAGGAACTCTTCCAACTAGATGAGGTTGTTCAATGCTCCATCAAATTTGACCGTGAATGTCTCCAGGGATGGGGACTACACCACATCTCTGGGCAGCCTGTTCCAGTCTCTCACCACCCTCACGGTGCAGTACTTCCTCCTGCTGTCCAATCTAGATCTGCCCTGCTCGTTTCAAACCACTGCTCCTTGTCCTATTACCATAGGCCCTTCCAAACAGCCTTCCTGTAGGTCTCCTTCAGATCCTGAATTGCAGCTCTAAGGACAGGTTGGATTTCTGTTTGCATCAGTCCAGTCTGTAAGCCCTTTCTGTGCTCTTCAAACCCACTGTCACTTCTTCATGTTCCATAGGACATCCTCTGTCACACACATCTCATCATCATAAAGCTACATATTGAGGTCAGGGTTAAAGAGATTAGACTTTAATCCAAGTGATGGTTATTCAGTCAGCACTTACATTTCTGGAGGCTGTGGAGTGTCCTGGCTACAGAACAAAGGAGTTTAGCATTAAGCTGGCTCATGGCCTCAGGATCTGCTGGGTGTTCTTGCCCTAGGAGCTGTGTTTCGGGATGGAGGGGACAAACAAGGCTTTTTGGGACCTTAGAGGCAGCAAAGGGAAAGTTTCAATTGGGCCCAATCTATGGACACTCCTCTTCCCCCAGGTACCTGCCTGTAGCTCCAGGCTAACAACCCTGTCACCTCTGTGGTGGACCAGGTCTGTGGAGCATGATGGTAGAAAACATCTCCATTTCCCTGTGCAGTCTAGGGAGGGACTCAGAGACAGAGCTGGATGTGCTCAGGAGACTACGATGGGTGATACCTGCACGTTTCATTCACTAACCTTTCTGATCCTGCCAGATTTTAGACATCCTCTGGAGCGACCCCGTGCCTCAGGAGGGCTGCAGAGCCAACACGGTGCGAGGTGGTGGCTGCTACTTTGGGCCTGATGTGACAGGGAAGATCCTGGAGAAGCACAACCTGCAGTTCCTCATCCGCTCCCACGAGTGCAAGCAGGACGGCTACGAGTTCTGTCATAAGCGCAAGGTCAAGGAAGGATACCTGGGCTCACCCTGCCAGCCTCAGGCTTCTCTGCTGGCTTCTCCCAGCTCTACACTAAGCTGGCAGTAGCTACAAAAATGGGTGAACAGCCTTGTCAGGAGCCACTGAAGCGCGTTCCCACTTGGGGTCTTAGGCCAGACAGGAGCCACCTACTCTGCTGGGGACACACTGTCCTTGGGTGTGGAGCTAACAGAAAGCCTGAACCTGTTGCTGAAGCTGTTTCCGAGATCCACAGAATCATAGATTTGTTTTGTTTGGGAGAGACCTCAAAGATGGGAGTCCAACCCTCAGTCCAAGACAAGGTACAAAAGGCTGTTGCTCAGCTGCTGCAGCACTTTTGCTCTCAGAGTCACTTCAGTGTCTTCAGCAAGGGCACTTTTGACCCTGCTGACTGCAGTGGGGGGCAGACATTTGTCAGGAGAGTGTAGTGAAACTGCAGAAGCCCCACATATTGCCAGACCTGTGTCAGACCAGTGCTGCCCTCCAGGACCTCACACCTATAAGGCTCCCAGGCCAGCTGCCACCTTGTTCTTGTTTCTCCACAGGGAGCTTTTAGAGCTGACTACAGCTGGCTGTGCTCTTTTCCCTGATGGCTGTACCAGTGATGCGTGCACTGACTGCAGACCTCTCTCTTTTGGGCCTTAGGTGCTGACCATATTTTCAGCCTCAAACTACTATGAGGTTGGCAGCAACAGGGGAGCCTATGTGAAGCTGGGACCGGACCTGGTGCCTCATTTTGTTCAGTACCAAGCGAACAAGACAGCCCACACCCTCACCATGACCCAAAGGCAAGGCTTTCCAGGGCACAATTCCAACAGGGACACTATGGGGACGACTGAGAAGGTTTGACTCCAGGGCTGAACTTTCACAGCTTGAGTTTCTACATAGTTGTGTCAGAGGAACTGAGCTTTGTGCAGAAGTTACTGAGGGAGGCTCAGGGGTTGAGGAGGGCACAACACAAGATCAGGAGGAGACTCTGATTTTTCCAGCTTCTCTTTCCGAGTTCTAACCTTTGCCCTTTCCTGAGGTCCCTCCTGCTTTGGCACTTGACAAATTGATGTAGGGAGTGACTGCTGCAGGGAACTGTGCTGCAGGCATGCACTGCTTTGCCACGAGCATCGAGATGAAGCTGTAGCTATTCAGAGCAGCTGTGTGAGGGTCTGGGTGATCCATGAACGGGCCAGAGTGGGGAGGTGCACCTTTGTGGCGAGGCCTTAGCATGCTGCTTTCTTCTCTGCACCCTCCAGAATCAGCAGGGTAGAGGAGTCAGCCTTTCGTGCCTTGCGGGAGAAGCTCTTTGCTCACACCTCAGCCCTCATCAGTGCATTCAAGGCCTATGACAAGGACAACACAGGTAAAGCTCAGGTGAATTCCCTGAGAGGACAGGATTGAAGAGGTGTGGCTGGCTGGGAGACTCCTCGCTGATGGCTGTCAGTGACTGTCCCAGGGGGAGGCTGTATCAGACCTCACCAGAGTGTTGGTCCCATTTGCTGTTATTCAGTGTCTCTGTTGGGGACCTGTTAGTGGCATTGTAATGAGGAGGTTCTGGGCAAGCAAGAGGTGATTAGCCTAATCAGTAGCAGTTTAGACTTGGTGGTAGGAGAACCCTTTGGAATCCATGAAACATTGGAGAAGGTGGCCTGGAACATGTCTGTTGCCTTTTGGAAAGGGTTGGATGGTCTCTCAGAGTCTAAAATAATTAAGAAGAGGATGGTGTGGGAGGTCTTCCATGGATGCTGCCTCTGTTAGAGCCTGAGGGAAGGAGCTGAGGGCTGACAGGAGTGTTCTGCTGGTGCAGCAAGCAAGACGAGTTACTGAGATCTGTCCCATTTGTGGACCAGGGCAGAAAAGGGCACAGTGGTTGGCAGAACTGCTTCCTTGGGGGCAGGACTGCTTCAGTGCTTGCTTTCTTGGTAGCAAAATCATATACAAGTCGAGTTGAGCTGTAAGGGCAGCTGCTGTGTCTTTTCTATGTGCCTGGGTCACTGAGGAAGCACTAGTGCCATGCAGGGCTTTTTCTTGTCCCAGAGTGCTGAAGCATGCTGGAAAAATGATGCTGTTGCTGGCAGCAGCACAGTAGACTATATTTATGTGCTGCTGTAGGCTTTCTGCTTTGCCTTGAAGTGTTGTCAGTTGCCCTTCTCTCTGAGGTCTCTGTGGCTCTCCCTTTTCACATCCTTACTGTTCATAGAATTGTTTTGGCTGGAAAAGACCTCCAAGGTCATCAAATGCAACTGCCAACCCAACAGCGCCATGGCCATCACACCGTGTCCCAGAGTGCCACATCCACACGTTCCTTGAACACCTAAGCTTCACAGAACTTTCCTTGCAGGAAGGATCAGCCTGAGCAGCTGGGCCACAGCCGTGGAGTCAGTGCTGCACCTGGGGCTGCCCTGGCGCATGCTGAGGCCGCAGCTGGTGCACAGCACAGAGGAGGGCATGCTGGAGTACAGGTCCTGGCTCGATGACTTGGCCATGGAGCGGCGCAGCCAAGAGGTAAGGGCTCGCCCCTTCCTTCAGAGCAGCTCACCAGATCCCCAGCATGGTGTGAAAGGAGAGGATGGCTCCTGTATGGTCCTCAATCATACTGGAGGCAGTGGAAAAGCTTGCATGAATTCGACTAGTCCATGTGGAAATAGATGATGTGTGTGGAATCAACACCTAGAGGGGGTTTGGGATGTAGACTTTGAGCAGGGAAGCTCTATTCCATTCCCTGAGTTGCAGCTTCTTAAATCACACCCAGCAAAACCAACCCTGCAGTGGTTAACAGGCACAGTCACTCTCTGCTCTGCCGGGCCAGCAAAGCTCTGTTTGATGTTCCATAATGCAGCCTGCCACAAAGGGCACAGCCACCTCTTTCAGAAGACACAGCCACTCTGTCAGAAGTCACACAGAACACAAAGTCCATTGCTGGCAAACTCTTGAGAGCAGGACACACTTCCATTGCTGTGTGATGTCTGCAGTAACTGCTCAGAGAAAGCAGAGGGCTGCCAGGAGGGTAGAAGGAGTGTGTGACCATGTTGTCTTTCAGCACATCCAGTTGAGCTTGCTGGAAGTCATTTATCGAAACAGATCCAACCTGGAGACCATATTCAGGATCATAGACAGAGATCACTCAGGTAAGCAGGAGTGCAGGGGATGTTGGGCACTGCACTGCTGGTCCTTTCTAGTTGGGGGCCTCCTTTAGTACATACAAAGGCATTTTTATTGAATGCTTTTAAGCTCGGGTCTCTTTCTCTTCCTTGAAGAGCTTCTGCAATGTCACTGCATGATTCCACAAACATGATGCATTTTGAGGGGCTGTGCAGTCCAGGCAGAGAATTAATAATTCCTTGTTCTGGAGGAGTTCAGCAGAGCAAAACTTATGATAGGAGCACTGATGGCAGTGCAGCGTGCTCAGGATCTTGACTGTAATCTGATTTCAGTCATCTCCAGCAAATTACCTCAGGAAAGAGAAAAGACAAGTCTTTGCCTTCTGTTCTTCTCCTAGATTGCGTTATGTCTTTCTACTGCTTCACATCATGTTGGAGCCAGGGAATTTGGTTGCAGCACCGAGTAGTTTCTTTCCTTCCTATTGGATGTGGAGAAAGCAGGGATGGGAGATCAAAGCGAAGCTGGAGTCCTTGCATGCTGCGCAGGGGCTGACTGGCAGCGGTGCCCATGATGACTTTTTACTGAGGTAGCTGTGCCTTCTCCGCCAGGTCTCATCTCGTTTGAGGAGTTCCACCAAACCTGGAAGCTCTTCAGCTCTCACATGAACGTCGAGCTGACAGATGATGGCATCAGCGACTTGGTGCGCAGCATCGACTTCAATAAGGACGGGAACATTGACTTCAACGAGTTCCTGGAAGCTTTCCGCCTGGTCAGGCAGGCAGAGGAGTGACAACCTGGGCAGGGTCACCATGTCCAACGCCTTGAGTGTCTACAAAGCCAGGGGACTCCTTCCTCCCTCACCTCACCGCAGAGTGTGCATGCAGATGGCAAGCAGGGAAAAGGCAGGCAGGCAGGTACCAGTAGTGCTTTATGGGCTGAGAACACCGACCAGCTCTATCCATCTGAAGGTGATGGGCTTCAGCTCGGGCTACTTTCAGCAAGGAGCTGTGTTCCAACTAGAAATTCCTGCTCAAAGGGAAGATGCAGCTTAGTTTATCTTCTCAGTGCTGTGCTGGAATACTGCAGGTCTGCTCAATTTGTAGTAAAAGTGCAGTAAAGGTGTCTCTTGTAGGCTGTGTTTTAAGCAGGCAGCAGCTGGTAGAGCGCAGCATTCCTTTCAATAAAGAGGTTTTTCTAGAGTGCTGGTTCTGGGGTGTTTGTGTCTTCTCCAGCTTGTCAGCTCTGCTAGCAGCAGTGCTGCTGTGACAACACCTACTGCCCCTTTGTTCCTTTGCTATGGTTAGCTTGGAGCTACTAAATATGTGCAGTGGAGCCATAGTTTCAAAAAGAGATCTCAAACACACAAAACTCTCTAGCAGGGAGCTTGAAAAGATGTGTTGAGGACAGCTGTTACAAAGGCCAGGGTAGCAGATCAAGTATCCCCTTGCTAAGAATGCCTGTGCTGCATGTTCAAGGGATTTTTCAAAGCATGACGCAATTGAAGCTTAAGTAGAGGGAGGGCAAGGGGAGTATTTTACAAGGCCCTGTAGTGACAGGACGACAGGGAATGGCTTTGAGCTGGGAAAGGGG
This sequence comes from Psilopogon haemacephalus, assembly GCA_013396835.1. Lineage (NCBI taxonomy): Eukaryota > Metazoa > Chordata > Aves > Piciformes > Megalaimidae > Psilopogon > Psilopogon haemacephalus. The sequence goes on along the minus strand of VWZI01000291.1, from coordinate 401,808 downwards.
AGATTGAGGATGGAGATTAGGAAGAAATTCTTGGCAGTGAGGGTGGGGAGACACTGGCACAGGTTGCCCAGGGAGGTTGTGGATGTCCTCTCTCTGGAGGTGTTCAAGGCCAGGTTGGATGAGGCCCTGAGAGACCTGGGCTAGTGGGAGGTGTCCCTGTCCATGGCAGGGGGTTGGAACTAGATGATCCCTTTCAATTCAGACCATTCTGTGATCCTATGATTTTGAAGTGGTTTAATGTCAAAGCTGCAGCAGAGTCACTCCAGCAAGGGTGCAGAGCAGCTGTGACGTGGGCTTACCTGCAGGCTGAAGGAGACGGAAATGCTTTAACCTGGAGCTGTCAGCAGCTTCACTGCTTTGCTGCTGTAGCTGAGAAAGAGCCAACACCAAGTAAGAGTTCTTAGAAAGTCAGACTGAATTTATTACTCTCTGGCAATTAAAAAAGGCAGAAGACAAGGCCTAGACATTCTGTTATTTATGGGGCAGTAAAGCTTTGTATAATTTATGTATGTAAAGTGGTAAAAAACACAACCCTCAGATCCATGTGGTCCAAAGGGAAGACAGAAACAGGAAACATCAACTTGCTGCAGCTTGCCCCAGTAAACTGCTGGTAGTGCAGAGACTGACAAAATCACAGCAACAGACATAGCTCTAATGACTTCAGTTAGCTGTTCGCATAACAATGTCACTCAATGGTTTGGACAGAACCATGGAAGCAGGCTAAGCTTTCCACAAACCAAGTCACAAGTGGAGCAACCTCCTTGGCACTGCAATTTTAGGACAATGCTGTTGTTTAAAAAAAAAAAGAAAAAAAAAAAAAAAAAAAAGGAGGAAAATGTACAATAGTACATATAGTTTTGTAGTAAACCAGTATCTGAACAGATTCATTTTTTTCCTTTTTTGTTTTGTTTTTTTTTTTTACTTCATTAAAGCATTTAGAGCTTTATAAAATAGAAACCTTCCAAAGGTCAAGTTGAAAAGCTTAGAGGAGGCTTTGCTAATTTCTAAAGATGATAAGCCACAATACCATTGCTCCTAGAAGATCTGTCTTTTATTTTACCTCAACGGTTTTAGCCTTGGAAGGTGACTCTGGGAACTCAAGTAACATTGTTGTGTGTAAGCCCAGCAGCGTCCACCAGGTCAGCTGAAGACTCCTCCTCTGATGGGAATGCTCTCGTTCAGCCCATGTTCTATAAGTTTGATGTCCTCCAAGTCGTCCTTTATAATGCTAATGAGGTGACTCAAGCCTTCTTGCTGCTGTTTCAGATGCTGCAGATAGATAGATAGTTCAGCGTGAGGACAGTTCAACTTCACAAGTTTGGAAGTAGTATTTCTCAGAGGTGTCACAGCTGGTGGCCTTGGCACACTGAAAAGCTTGGCATAATTTCCTCCACAGAAGGAAAACCAGGATTGTCTCTGCTACCAGGCTAAGTGCTGCACAACACTGTCCTTGAGGGTAATAAAAAGGACTTCATCCTCAATTACAAACCCATGATTTTCTAGATATATCTGCCAAATTAGTGAGCAGGTAGCTTAAATGCTGGAGTTCAAAGAGCATCCCAGAACTCCTCCCAGCAATACTTACTTGCTTGATCTCCCTTAAGAGGTCTGCATCTATGTAATAGCGCTCCTCAGCCCGCACTGTGCCAAAGTGGTTCTGCATCCTGATCTGCGACATGAGCTCATTCAGCCTGCCCTGGGAAGAGAAAACAGGCTTACATCAACTCATTGCATCTGTCAGAACTCTCCTCCAAGAGCCACCAAGGCAGGAAGCACTGCTCATAAATCCATTTTTAACGCTTCCTTTGAGCAAGCAGCTCCTGTATTTCAAACTCAAACCTGCTTAAATACCTCTGAGTGTTGCAGCACAGAGCACAGGACCACGACCCAGGAATGCTGCTGGATGACTCTTCTGAAAGCTTTCCACAATGCAGATGTGATGTGGAAAATTTAAGGTTCTTTTGTGAGCAAAAGCCCTGCTGACTACTCACCTTGAACTGAGTAGGTGCATTAAGTTCACACTGAATGGTGTCCAGCTGCACACGCAGCTGCTCTTCATCTGCCTGGATGGCGTAACCACTTTTTCTTTGGATCTCCTGCTTTATCAACACCTACAAAACAAGCCTTTGATGTTCATGAGAGAAGACTTTGCCCATCTCTCCTCCCCACCAGCCCAGCCACATGCCTTTTCTGCTCTTCCTCCAGCATGTCTCATCAGATTTGTTCTGTCGTTTAATCTGTCTCTAAAGAGATTTGTCCTAGTCTGCTGCTCTGAGACCTTTCAGGGTCAAAGGTTCCCAAAGTGGTAAGGCATGCTGCACACCTGAAGCTTCCCCTAACAGCTCTGCCTGTTACTTAAATCAACACCATTTAGATCATATCAAAACTTAATTTTCAACACTGCCTATGCAGAAGATGGCACAGGTCATCCTCTTCCCTCTCAGTTTGCCTTCTGGCACTAGACTGTCAGGACAGATTATTTAGTGCCCCTGTTACCTGTAATGTTCTGTGAGAAAGAGCCATCAGCTTCCTCTTGTACTGTGCAATCTTTGCCAGAGTTGTGGTTTGGTTTTTCTGCAGCTCACTGATATCTTCTGATATTATCTGCAGAGGAGAGGGAGTCAGTTGGAAGTCGTAAGAATTTTTTGCAACAACATGTCAGTCCCGATTTGAAACTGGGAGTCTGAAAACGGCACTCAGGCTAGCACCTCAGTGTCCTGTCTGATGATGCTTACAGAAAACCTTTTGCTAGACCTCTCCTGTTCTGGTTTCTATTTCTTTTCACAAAGCAACAGGAAAATGGGTGCACTGACACAGGCTCTAAATTCAGATGGTTTGACTTAGCCTTTAACAATGCAGCAAGCCTGAAAAACCCCAAAAGCCAAACCCCACTGTTCAGTTTTTGGCTCCAAGATCTAATTAAGGAATACATTAAGGCATGATGATCAAGAGTCACATCCCCAGGCATGTGGGGCCAGTTTCAGTTTGTAACACACAGGGTTGAGCAGGCTTCTCTAAGAGCACATCTTTTGTCAACAGTCATGGTAGAGAGAAGAAACCTTACATCTAATCGAGTCTGATGCTGTTTGGTCATCTGATCTTGGGCCTTCAATCTTCTCAACAGCTCCTTGAAACCCACCATTGGCACAGGAATCAGCCTACAAGAGGATAAATAGTTCTGACAACACAGTTCTATTAGACATTTGGTATGGATTTATGATGGTGAATGTAAAATAAAGTTACAGGTACTCTTGTTGGGCATTGGCACAGGCTGCCCAGGTAGGTCCTGGAGCCCACATCCCTGGAGATGTTCAAGAATTGTGTGGCTGTGGCACTTGAGGACATGGTTTAATGGCCATGGTGGTCTTTAGGTTGAAGGTTGGGCTCAATGATCTTAGATGTCTTTTTCAACCCAAACAATTCTATGATTCTTGGCTTATTATAAATTGAGATCAGACATAAACGTATCTTAAGTTCTACAGTCTTCACTATTGCTAACAACCTGCTTCTTCTTCACAGAGAAAGTGATCTGTAACCATGGAGGGTACAAGGGTACATCACTTTGGGGAACAGAGAACAACAGGTGCACAAAGTTATTCTCCAGAAAGCTTCTCACAAGTTGCCTGAAGGGTGCTACACAATGTTTTACATGTTCCCTGTTTCCAGGTCTTTTTGTAATACTCTGATGGACTGTTAAGACTTACTTGTCAGGATCAGGATTATCAACTTTGGCTTGTTCCCATATAATAGGATCAACACCTAAAAAACAAAACAAAACAAAAAAATACCACCAAACAAACAAATGAGGTTTCAGCATGGATGGATGTGAGCACATAACACTTCTTACAGCTGGCAAGCAGGAAAATTACCAGGAAATACACAAACCCTAGGAACTGTGCTGACCTGAATGGCTCTTATACAAATTAAGGTTAATTATACAAAATAAGCTCTTGGTCTTGGACTGTGGCAATAAGTTCAAGCACGTCTACTGCTTTGAAAGAGCAGCCCAGAGCTGACTGAACTGGGCAATCCATATTTGAATGACAAAAATCCTGCTGTTTCCACTGCATGCTACACTTGGGTCATCTTTCCTTTTCAAGCTGCTTATTGTATTGAAGAAAAAAAAAAAAAAGTAATTAAGTGATCAAAGTACTAAATTAGCAGGAAAGATCATTGTTCCTAACAGGATTTGTCTGAAGATTTTATCTGTGGACAGAAACTGCTTCCATCAGGTGATGATGTAAAATGAAAGCAGCCTCACTGTATGTGGACATCAACATCATAATCCAAGTTTTTACATTCTCCAAGCCTCACCACTTTCAGGCCAATTTAAAGAGGAGACCAGACCAGTCTGTTGCCAGAATGTCCTTCACTGCTCCACACTCCAGGTCATTCCTCATAAGCCAATTTGCTTGTGCACAGAGCAGCTACACCTCACCAGTGCTGCAGTAGCTAAAAAACCCTGATGCTTGTCTCTGATTTTTCTCCAAGAGCAGGCCAGGTTCTTCTTGCAGTCCAGAGATGACAACCTTTGCTGTATGGTCTCAGTGAGCAGGCTGCATATTGTCTGCTGGAAACCACAGGCTGCCTTCTCTGACCCTCTGCAGGGAGTCCACTGTGCCAGAGCTTCCTGGAAGCTCCTCTACTTTTAAAGGGTGTTTTCCAGTGGGCTGACACCTGCATTCCTCCCAGAGCCCTCCCAGTTGTGCCCCTCTGTAGCCCCAGAGCACAAACCTGCAGGAGGGTTCTGCAGGAGCTGCTTGGCCTGTGCTGGAGAAAGCTCTGTCCTGGCCATGGAGAAGCTGACCCCCAGCTGCTGCAGGGACGATTTGATGTTGGCTTGTTCAAAGTGGGCATGGAGGGTGGATGCAGGAACCCTCCTTGAGGTGCCATTGGGCGAGCGCTCCACCACGTAAATGATCACTTCTGTCCTGAGCAAGAGAAAAGGCCCATGGTCAGAGCAATCTAACATGGCCACTTCTGTCCTGAGCAAGAGAAAAGGCCCATGGTCAGAGCAATCTAACATGGTCACTTCTGTCCTGAGCAAGGGAAAAGGCCCATGGTCAAAGCAATCTAACATGGTCACTTCTGTCCTGAGCAAGGGAAAAGGTCAGAAGAAAACTAACAGAACAAAAGAAGCCTTTGCTTAAAAAGCAACATGAGGGAATGTGGACACAAAATGAAACTTGAGATGAAGAGATCTAAAATCAGTCTGCTCTGTCTCCCCTAAGCCAACCCTTGCCAACATGCAACACCAGATAAAAAGGCAAAATGGTGTGAAGTTGACATACTGGTCATCTGGCAATGTTTTGACACCTTCCACGTTGACAGTCAGGGTCTGGTTTCCTCCCAGAATTTTGTGTAGTGACTCTACCAGCTGCTGCTGCTGGCTTCGGATATCTGCTTCTTTTCTGTTAAAGACCAAGACCACGAGGCCATCTTCATCCTTGTTGTTGGGGATTAAACTGTAACCCACAGCCTGCAAATGCACAAACAAACACTGGAGATGTGTTACTTAGCCAAAACCTATCTATGTGGCATCAAGTCACTCCATTTTTAGAGCAACTGGCTCAAATTTTAAATTGCAACATATTGGGAGATGCAGAAACATAAAATCAATCCCCCTTTCAAGTGTTTTCTTGCAAGGCCAAGTAGCTCTTGGAGCATGCTTTTTGTTGGTCAAGAGCTGCATGCTTCTCATTTATTCCAGAACTGGAATGGTGCACAAGTGGCTTCCTTGAGTACCAGTGAAGCCCTTTGGCTAATTCCCTGTCCTTATCAGATATTTGATGCTTACAGAGGCAATAAATCAAACAAGCTCATGATCCTCTGCCCTCATCTCCCTGGTTTTTTATCACCCATTGGACCCTTCAGTAGCTCACTTAAGGTATGTGACTTTCTAATGGCACTGGCAATACCCAAGTCACGGGGCCAAAAGTGATCCTAGCTGTCCAACTTGACAGGAAAACTTCTCTTTTTGGTAAATGAAACTCTAAAACTAACCAATTTTGCCTCACACAACTTCCGCTTTGAAATTTTTCAAAGCCCAGAAATCTCTGAAGCCACTTCAGGCAACAGCTTACAAGATTCTCTAAGTTTTAAGGTGCACTATCAACAAAACATTCACAGCAACACCTAAACAGGTAATGCCACAACAGCCAAACATTTGTTATGCAGGCACACGGTGGACGCAAAGACTTTTATAAAGTGTCATGATGTGCATCATCAAAACCAGCCCTAATTAGGCATTAACCTACATCCCCATTAGAAAGTCTGCACTTCAGAGAAGCAACCTGGGAAAGGAGGTTGTCACCATGCCTGACCCAAATCCACTTTCAAGCCCAAGGCTTAGTGAGAAAAGTCAGCAGGCATGAGATTTGTGGAGGATGAAGAGTTACATATTCTCTGTTGACAGAAGGAAGACCTGGAACTGCTGATGCTATCCTGTAAGGAATGGAGTTAGCTACAGCAGTGGCAAGGGTTTAAAATGCTGTTCACAGACCAGGTGCACAGAGGGTTCTCCCAACTCAGGTAAAGCAATGAAGACCAAGCCTGAAGTTCTTATTCCAGATGTTAACAAAGTTTCTTTCAGAAATGAAGGCTACTTTGAAAAGTTTCTCTAATGTTGTACCCTACACAAATACAGTTTAGAGCTCATTTCCAGAGGTCTGCTCCCAGCACACAAGCATTCACCTGTCAGCTATCAGAGACCACATGTGCATTTGTTCCCTGGTACCTCCACACAGCCACATTTTCACACATCTTCACCTCCTTTGATCAGCATGCAGCAGAAGTGTGCACATTACCTGCTGAAGTGCTGTCCCAGAGCACTTCTAGCAGGAACAAAACCTGATCTAACACTCATCAGACACTTGGCAAGCACTGAACTGCTGGAGAGCTTTTTGTGGGCAGCTGAACAACTCCATACCTTAAACCTGCAGAAGGGGTTTTCCTGTGTGAACTCCACGGGAGCAATGTTGTTGTTGAAGTAGCCTTTGCCTGTTCCCCAGAAGGCCTGAAGCTGGTTCCATTTAGCCAAAATTGCATCCCTCTCATCTCCCAAGAGTGTGGGAGCTGAGAGGGCACTGGCTGTATTGATGAGCTGGTTTGACTGGGCAGGTGTCTGAGCAGGCTGGCTGAACAAGCTGCTTCCTAATGCTGTGTTGGGTGAACAAAAGCAAATGAACAGGCACAAAACTGACCATAAGAAGTTCCACCTAAACATGAGGAGGAGCTTCTTCAATTTAAGGGTGATGAAGCCCTGGAACACCTCCAGAGAGGTGGTGGAGTCTCTGTTTCTGGAGACATTCCAAACCTGCCTGGATGTGTTCCTGTGTGACCTGCCCTAGGTGACCCTGCCTTGGCAGGAAGGTTGGACTGGATGTCCAGAGCACTCTTCCAACCCCTACCATTCTGTGATTCTGTGAACTACTCTATTCCAACCAAAGCAGACTCACTTGCTAACACACAGCATGTGTGTAGCACTGGTACCACTTCTCATATTTCCAGAATCAAAGGCAATGCGCAGAATAAATAAATGATCAAACAAAGAAATAAATATCAGGTAATTTTTTAAAGTGTTTTTTTTTAGAGTTCACCTTCATCAGTAACAGAAATTCCTGTATGCTGAGTTAGAAGAAAAGCTTTTTTTCTTTAAATGAGAAGTCTATTTTGACCCATGAGATCACCTGACACTCTGATATGTCAATCTGAGGGGCAGATTTACATTCTGTGAACAGAGCCTGCAGTAAATGTAGGCATTTCAACAGCCAAAGTCCTGAGAAACCTCCACCAGACAAGAGCCACGGGTAACAGCCTCCTGTTACACACACTCCTGTGTCCCACACCTTGTGTGCCTGCTGCAGCCCTACACCTTCATTTGCTAAGGAAGGGGCAGGTGAAGAGAGGGTTGTACTTACTGGTCTGCTGCTGCTGAGTACCGAAGCCTCCAAAGCCCAGCCCAGTTCCCAACCCACTACCCAAGCCAGTTCCAGTTCCGGTGCCAAAACTAGTCCCAAATCCAAAGCCTTTGTTCTGAGTAGCACCAAAAAGTCCTGGGGAAAGAAGCAAAAAATTATTATAGAGAATAAAATAGTCTGAAAACATTGCTGTGAAGGGCTGACACCCTGCAGCTCCTTCCACAGCAAATACTTTCAGCCTTGCCCTCTCTTACCGCTGGTGCCTGTGTTGGTGGGAGCAGAAAAGCTAAAGGCTGGTGCTGCAGTGGTGGTGGTTGTCCCAAATCCTCCAAATGCACCTAGCAAACAAAGATGGCAAGTAAGGCAGAGGGCACATTGTGAGTGGCAGCTGTAGGGAACGCGACAGCAAACAACACAATTCCAGGGGTGTCATGAGATGCTGACAGACAGATAGATGGGTTATGTCACAGGCATGGGGGTCACAGTGACTATGGCCATTGAGGTCATTGTCTGAGGAGAGGGGGAAAAAACACGAACCAGAAAGCCAAGACATCTGTGGTGTGCAACACGAAAGTGAAGCAGCAGGTAACTGACATCCTGCTCCTCTACCAGCAGGACGTGCTCCCTGAGTGACAGACACAACTACTTCCTGAACTCGGGAATACTTGTAGTCAGTCTTGCTATTGTTTAATAAAGGATTTTGTGATCTTTTTTAAACATTCCTAACCTCTCCAGAGCAAAACCAGGCACAGATTAAGCAAAGCCAGAGGCTAGAGGGCACACTATTGCCATGCCTCATGGGAAGACTGTCAAAGCAATGATTTCTTTCTATACACAGGCAGAATTACACAAGATCTTAGTTTTTAAGCTCATTTCCTTATCGTCCTCCCTAGTGAGTATCATTTTAAGGTTCAACCACCATCAGAGAAAGATGGACACAAAACCAATCAGCCTTCCTCAGGCTTCCAGAAGAACCAGCCACTGGCTAGCAGGGGGAGACCTGAGCAAGGACCGAAGGTTCACTGTGCCAGGGGGAGCCCTGAGAAATCATTTTCCCCTCTGTCCCCTTAGAGAAGGTGCCCAGTGCAGGGCAGCTGTGCCACGAGAGGTGCTACTGGCCCACACAGCCTCCCAGTACATGCGATGCCCCCACATGAACTCTGTGCTATGGTGGTGGGAACCAGTGCCCCAAAGTGCAGCCTGGGGCCTTCTAACTAGTCCTGGAGAACCAAGTTCTCTCTACTTCAAGCTGTTTTCACTTGTGTTCAAATGAAGACAGACAACCAGCTACAAAGTATTGTCAAAAATCCACCTCAACATGCAGAAAAACTCCATTACTGTGAGGGTGCTACAGCCCTGGAGCAGGCTGCCCAGTGAGACTGTGAAGTCTCCTTCTCTGGAGACTTTCAAGACCCACCAGGTTGTGTTCCTGTGTAACCTGCCCTAAGTGACCCTGCTTTGACAAGGGGGTTGGACTGGATGGCCTCCAGAGGTCCGGTCCAAACCTAGCATCCTGTGATGCTGGCACTAACTCACAAGACAATGGCATTAAAACCCCCAGCACACTGTTTAGATCCATGACACTTAGCATCTTCTAGGCCGTGTACAAAATAAAAAGTTGAAACCAGAGCTGACACACATTTAATTTTCACTCAGCAAACACCTTAACATGAGTGTCTATAAGGAGTTGTTCCCTGTAACGTTCAAGTTTCAGCCCTACCTGTCTGAACTGACTTTTATTTTTGCACTCACAGCTCTTTAGTCATCCCTTTTAGGGAAAGGATCTCAGAGTGCAAACTTCTGGACAAAATTAAGCATCCAAGCTCTGCCTGGAGTAGTTCAAATTCAGCTAAGCCAAAATAAAAGCAAAGCCAGACCCCTGGAGTGCACACAGGTTAAGAGGACACTAACACAGGGAGCAGTGACACTGTGGGATGGATGTGATTCCTATACGAGCAGCGGCAACGAGACCCCAGGAGCTGGCTCCACAGGAGTGCCAGTCTTAGAATCCCATGTGGATAGGCACTTTGCATGAAGCAGGGCAGACTGAACTTGGAGTTCTATCAGCAGAACTGATAGGTCCACATGGGACCATGATGATTTTCAATACCCAGCTCACCCACCATGCCCCCAGAAGCATGTAGCACCTGAAGGAGAGGCTGGATGGGTGCTGCCACGTATGAAACAGAGGGATGTTCATTTTGTGCTGATCGTATAAAAGTTGTTTCTCCACAGAAACTGTTGAGGTGTGGTGCATTCATGACAGCCAAGGCAAGGCCAGTGAGGAGACAGAGGGGGAGATGAAGACCATGACTGCAGCAGTCCAAGAATCTGGTAGCTCAACAGCTGTTTCTCGAGAATTTAACAAGCAGAAAACCCTACAAGGCTAGAGGTGGCTCCCAAGCCCATTCTGCTTCCGGTCTTCACTGGACAGCAGTAACACTAAACCCAGATTCTCAGCTCAGAACATCATTCTTGGACCCCTGCGATCAACACTTATCACAGAACATGTTGGATTTATGCATTATCTACCTGCACTTGCCAGAGTGTTACCAAAATTGAATGGTGGAGTTGAGGTAGTGGAAACACCGAAATTCCCAATATTAAAATTCACTGCGGGGTTAGCAGTTAATCCAAAACCCCCAAAATTAAACCCACTGGCAGTGGAGTTTGCAGTTTCAAGCCCACCAAATCCTGACAAGCGGGAAGCAGAAAAAGAGCAAGGTAACGTTAGTGCTGAGGAGAAGGCAAGGTCAGGAAAGAAAAGCCACAATCTTTGCCCATCACCAGGGACGACAGACACAGTCATAGAATCATAGAATGGTTTAGGTTGGAAGAGACCTCAAAGATCATCCAGTTCCAACCCCCCGCCACAGGCAGGGACACCTTCCTCTAGATCAGGTCGCTCAAGACCTCATCCAGCCTGGCCTTGAACACATCCAGGGAGGGAGCAGACACAACCTCCCAGGGCAACCTGTTCCAGTGCCTCACCACCCTCACTGTGAAGAATTTCTTCCTAGCATCCCATTCAAATCTCCCCTCCTTAGCTGGTGGAGGGTCTGGAGAATAGGGCTTATAAGGAGCACCTGAAGGAACTGGAGTTGTTTAGTCCGGAGAAGAGGAGGCTGAGGGCAGATCTTCTGCCTCTCTATAATTCCATGAGGGGAGGTTTGAGCCAGGTGGGGGCTGGTCTCTTCTCCCTAGTTTCAGGTAATAGCAGAGGAAATGGCCTGAAACTGTGCCAGGGGAGGGTAAGGTTGGAGATGAGGAAAAATTTCAGTGCAGGTGTTCAGGGATTGGAACAGGCTGCCCAGGGAGGTGTTCAAGAAAGGGCACTTGAGGACATGGTTTAGTGACCATGGTGGTGTTGGACTGGATGACCTTAGTGGCCTTTTCCAACCCAGATAGTTCAATTCTATTATTCTCTACATACTTCAGGCTAACTGCAGTGAAGATCACCCCTGTCCAAAAGACTTTTTCAGCATCTAAGAGCCAACAAAGAATTCTTTCACTAAGTCAGAGCAAGAATGCCTCTGGCTTACATCCCACCACAAATGGACAGCAAAAAGTCTTTCTCCTGTTACAGGTTAAACACCTGTCTTTTACACTGCTCAACAAATAACTTCCCTGATTCACTGCAGAACACTTCTGCAGCCAGAAGTGACCCGGCAGCAGGTTTAACCACCTTCACCACCTCACAAGCGCCCTAGGAGCAACTTCCAGCAGGATCAAGCCCTGGACGCCTCCGGACAAGGACCCACTACCGGCTGTTGACGCGGGAGGCGGCAAAACGGGGACGGAACCCGGCCGGTACGGCGGGGACAGCGTTCGACCGAAGGGCGGGAGGAAACGAGAACTCGCTCGCGTCTCACCGGCTCCACCGAGACGAGGCGCTCCGCACTGAACGGGAGCAGACGGCCCGCTGCCGCTGAGGGGCTGCGGACCGCACTGACAGGGAGGGAAGGCGACTGCAACCACGGCTGAGGGGCTACAGACCGCGCTGAGAGGCTGCGGACCTCAACGAAAGGAAGGGAAGGCGACGGCAACCACGGCTGAGGGGCTACAGACCGCGCTGAGGGGCTGCGGACCGCAATGAAAGGGAGGGAAGGCGACTCCAACCACGGCTGAGGGGCTACAGACCGCGCTGAGGGGGAGGTAAAGCGACTCTCACCAGGGCTGAGGGGCTGCGGGCCGCGCCGAGGGGAGGTAAGGCGAGTCTGGAGGCGGCTGAGGGGCTGCGGGCCGCGCCGAGGGGAGGTAAGGCGAGTCTGGAGGCGGCTGAGGGGCTGCGGGCCGCGCCGAGGGGAGGTAAGGCGAGTCTGGAGGCGGCTGAGGGGCTGCGGGCCGCGCCGAGGGGAGGTAAGGCGAGTCTGGAGGCGGCTGAGGGGCTGCGGGCCGCGCCGAGGGGAGGTAAGGCGAGTCTGGAGGCGGCTGAGGGGCTGCGGGCCGCGCCGAGGGGAGGTAAGGCGAGTCTGGAGGCGGCTGAGGGGCTGCGGGCCGCGCCGAGGGGAGGTAAGGCGAGTCTGGAGGCGGCTGAGGGGCTGCGGGCCGCGCCGAGGGGAGGTAAGGCGAGTCTGGAGGCGGCTGAGGGGCTGCGGGCCGCGCCGAGGGGAGGTAAGGCGAGTCTGGAGGCGGCTGAGGNTGGGACCGCAACGCAGGGAGACAAAACCAAGGCTCCTCCTCCCCCCGGGGCCCCTCCGCGCTCACCCGTGGGGTTGGCGGCACCGGCGCCCGCCGTCGCCCCGAAGTTGAAAGCCATGAGGTTGTCGGTTGCCGGGGCCGCGGGAGGAGCGTGCAGTCGCCGGGCGGGTCCGACCAGAAACAAACCCTTGCCGCTTCCGGCCGGCGGCCGCCAAGCGCTTCTGGGTGACGCGAGCCTCGCGCCGCCGCGCGGTGACGCACACGGAGAGCGCCGCGGGCGGTACCACTGCGTGCGGCGGGGCGGGG
>VWZI01000291.1:361754-387307 GCA_013396835.1 Psilopogon haemacephalus | reverse complement strand
GGGGGGGGGAGGAGGGGAAATACTTTTGGTGGTTTTTAAAACAAGTTTCCACTTGACAAGTTAAAAAAAAAAACAAACCCAAAACAAACCAACCTGTTGGACTCCTCAAAGCCTTACACAAACCTTAATAAAGAGGTGTGCTTTTAGACCCAGGCAGTGACTGGGACTGCCAAACCTGTGCTCCTGTTAAACCACACAGCAGAGAGCTGTGACACACACACACACACACACACACACACACACCAGAGGAAAAAACTACACCAGTTTTTTGGACCCTCCACCCTCGAGAACATTCTGTTGTTAAGTTGAAGGGATTAAAAAAAGCAAAACAAAACCAAACCACCCCAAAACCTCAAAGGATAAAAGCATGGCTAACATGCAATGGGATCCTGTGCAGAGTTAGAAGGGTTAAGGGGCTTCTTTTTTTTACCTGGGAATTACAGATGCTGAGCAAAGTTTTGCTCAGTTTAATACAGAGGTGTGCTTTTACACCCAGGCAGTGACTGGGACTGCCAAACCTGTGCTCCTGTTAAACCACACAGCTGAGAGCTGTGACACACACAAGAGGAAAAAAAGAAACCAGTTTTGGACTCTCCACCCTCAAGAACCTTCTGTTGCTAAGTTGAAGGGATTAAAAAAACCAAAACACAACCCAAAACACCCCAAAACCTCAATGGATAAAGGCATGGCTAACATGCAACGGGATCCTGTGCAGAGTTAGAAGGGTTAAGAGGCTTCTTTTTTACCTGGGAATTAGAGATGCTTAACCAAGTTTTGCTCAGTGTTTTGGGTTAGTTGCACAAATCAGTGCTGCAAAAGGCCTGGTGACATTAATAACAGTCAGTGCATGACACTTCACAGAGAAGACAATACTAGGCCTAGGGCAAAATTGTCCATGGTTCCTGGGTGCTCCAGGATCCTGCTCTGCTGCTAGAAGGGTTCTTCACAGCCCACACTCCTGAGGCTGCACTCCAAGGTTGCCCCTGGTGCTCCTCTCTTGAATCAGGCCCTTTTCCTTTCACTGATAGAGTGGCTGTGATCGACTGTGGCTGCCAGTGCAGGTGCAAAGAGAGTGCAGGGTTGATAAAAGCAGGATCTCAAGCAGCTTGAAAATGTCATTTCAAAGTTGTACCACAGCTGGTAAGAAAAGTCTCCTCCCTTGCTGACGGTGCAGATTCTCTTCCACCTCTACACCACAAGAAGTTAAATACTTGAGACCATCATTTCTCCCCAGTGGACAGCACTGGGGGTAGTGGTAGTTGGTATAAGGTCAGCTCTAATGGTTTATTCTCCAAACTCCTGTTAAAGAAAATCTACTAAGATGTCCTGATGAGTGGGGACCTTTCATCTTCAGTACTCTGAAAGAAAAACAAACACACACAACAGAGTGAAGTTAAATGTGGACAGCTTTGGTGGGGAAACTGGATTGCCAAACTCCAAAACAGGGAAGGAAAAAGCTCTTGGCTCCTACTTCTAAGCACAGTTTCCTCTAAGAGAGCCAGCACTGCACTGCAAAAGCACCAGAGGGTGGGTGGCAGCTTGGGCAGGGACCTCAGGCTCCTTGTTAGCATCCTGCAGGTGGTATCAGGCTGTAACCACCCTGGTGGGAGGGGAGCTGCAGGGAAAGCTGTAACCAGCTGCATTACTTTAGTTTGCAGGAAAAGCAACAAAAGCAGGGTAGAAGAGAAGGCTTTAAGGAGACCTTATAGTAGCTTTTCAATATCTGAAAGGGGCCTACAGGAAGGCTGGGGAGGGACAATTGACAAGGTCTGGTAATGACAGGACAAGGGGTAATGGGTTTAAACTGGCAGAGGGGAAATTGAAACTGGGTGTTGGGAGGAAGTTCTTTGCAGTGAGGGTGGTGAGACGCTGGCACAGGTTGCCCAGGAAGGTTGTGGCTGCTCCCTCCCTGGAGGTGTTCAAGGCCAGGCTGGATGAGACCTTGAGTGACCTGTTCTAGTGGGAGGTGTCCCTGCCTATGGTGAAGGGTTGGAACTGGCTGAGCCCTTCCAACCTAAACCATCCTATGATTCTATGATAACCATGGAATTTAGGTGTTGCTTTGTCATTTTAATCCCTCTGCAGCATTCAGGAACATCCAGGAGCTGGTAGGATGCTATAGATGTACGGTGGAGCAGGAATGCCTGGAACAGGAGCCTCAGGTGATGGGACAGTTTTGACTCTCTAAAGACAGCGATACTCAACAGCTCAAAGGAAAAAGTACCAGCCTGGCTTGTAAAAGAACCTGAAGTACAGTCCTGAGAGCATCTGTTCATGAAATGCCTCCTGAGTAAATAAAGAATGAAGTCAAGATCAGCTGCTCCAAGCCACTGCTTGAGGACAGGAGCTTGCAGACCTTGCTGCCACGTCCATAACACTTAGTCCTATTGGAGATGTGACAGCAGTGGGACATGGTGTGGATGGGTGCCCTGGAGGCAGGCCTGAGGGTGCTTTCTCACACTGTTGTAAGGCAGGATTTAGGAAACATCACACAAGCAGACCACGCTAAGACCACAGCAACTACAAGGAGAAAACAGCCTCCTAGAGTACCCAGTCTGTGTCTGTAACCAAAGGGTTTATCTGGGCTGAAGGCAGCTGCTGCCTTGCCTAGTAGGGTGAAATTTTGGCATCAGCTTTTGACAGGACCAGCAGCCTTACTGCCAGCATGTCACTTAGTGCCAGAACATGTCATTTAGTGACAGAACACATCATTTTGTGCCAGAACATGCCACTTAGTGACAGAACTCCTGAGAGGTATCAGACCAAGCAGTGTCTGGAGAAAACCCTCTGATGCAAAAATTCATCTGTCCTTTGGCTGCAGCAATTGTGGTTCTGAAGAACAATCTGCTGGCACCACGCAGTTGCTTCTCTTGAGAACACTGTCACATTGCTGCTGACTTAAACCTGCCCATCCAGTCTGATTGATTTTTTTTTGCACCTTTATCCTTCAGGGTCCTCTAGACAGGCTGATTTTATTGGTTTTACTACTGCTGGCAAGGGAGTTAGGCACAAAAGACAGGACCTGCCTTACCACGTTTCTTACATTAGCTCCATTCCTTTGCTTTGTTGCTTTTATTCTGAGTCTATTAAAACTTCCCTTCCCTAGAAAGGGCATTTTAAACAGAAACAACATATAAAAATGTGTGCAGAAGGACACTGAAGAGGTAAAAATCAACCAAAAGAAAATGCAACACAAGAGAGGTGTGCAGGAGGCAAAGTCACATTCAAAGGCCACTTACCTCTTCACTTACTCCCCGGGACCTGCACACGAGCACAATAAAAACAACCCCAAAAACAATTCCTAGAGCCATGATTACAAAGGGGATTCCAGTTACAACACTGGCTTCCAGCAGGACGTGCCTGAGCTTGGTGGCAGATCCTTCATCAATCAGAACACTCTGCAGCAGAGATGAAGAGGGAGAAAAAGAAATTATTTGTGTTCTTCCTTGCTATGAGATCTGTTCAGTTTTGTGAGGGGTAGGGAAATGAACACTCCCCCTCTGCTTCACTGCTTCTTGACAGCCTTAAGAATTGTTAGCTCTGAGGGAGCATCTAGTCTGCTTTTCAGAAGCAAGCAATTCTTTTTAACTCTCAGTTTAGGAATGGGAGTCACCTAGGCCTGAAACAATGGTGTGCACCACTGAAACCGAATCCAAGGAATTCAGTGATGCAACTCCAGCACAGGGATCTTCACAAAAGGTACTAAAAAAAAAATAGAAAAGAGATGGGATCTCCTGAACTCACTCCTCCTCAGCTGAGTAGCCCTTTTCCTCATGGCCAATACTTTGGAAATGAAAAGAACTGAGAGTGTTTGGCAGGGCTGAGCTTAATGGTGTGGTCAAGAAGCAGCAGAGAGTGCAGTAACAGCACCAGGCTTTCTCTCTCTATCACTGCATGAAACAACAAAGCAAACAGCATTTTCTTTTCTGGTTAGCTCAGAATATTTTTGCAAGCATACAAACACCCACAGTGCTGCAGAAATAAAAATAAATTCTTTACCTCATTTATATACATCACTGGGAAAATCAGTGTTCGGATGTTGCCTGTTTCACTGGGTTAAAAAAAAAACCAACACAATAAAAAATTAGGGGATTCTGAGTTTTCATCTTGTAGGGGTCTGAAGACAGATTAGAATAGAACAATGAATGAGGAAAGAAATCTCTGGGTTGTTCCTTTTGATTGTGGATTTTCAACTCCCTGCTGGAGTAGCAGAAATCCCCCTCCCTGGAGGTGTTCAAGGCCAGGTTGGAGGAGGCCCCGAGCAACCTGGGCTAGTGGGAGGTATCCCTGCCCATGGCAGGAACTGGGTGATCTTTAAAGGTCCCTTTCCAACCCCTTCTATGGATATATTAATTCCAAACAGCAATATAAACAATAAATTCTGCTTTGGGAGAAATTTGGGGCCTTGGTTTGGAGACAAAAAGCCAGAAGGAGCCAGAAGAGGCTCATTAATAAGCAGCCGAACGACAGATTTGTGCCACTGGTTGGGAATGCAAAGCTAAGCTGCTGTTGAAGGTTGCTCCTATTTGCACAACACAGAAACTATTGTCCAAGCAACATGTGCACAGCAGCAAAAAAACCCCAACAATCCCAACCCCCTGAATGTTTGGCACATATGAAGGGGCAGCTTACTCACAAGCTGTTGTGAAGAAACTTCACCAGTACTGCTGAGAGCACTGGGAAGACAAAATGCTGCTTTTTTCCCCCCCCTGCTCTATAGCAAAGCTGGGCCAATAAACACCAGCTGAGAAGCTGGGTAGGAAGAAGAGTTAGCATCCAGTACTGGTGAGGGGTAAATCAACCTGCCAGAAGGACTCAGCAGTGCCTCTGTGCAGCTGAGCAGGGAGCACTTACAAGAACTCAGGTAATTTCCTGACGTGAACATTGACCTGCATCCGCTTGGCTGCTTGCAGGACAAGCCCTGTCAGCTGGGAAGAAAAGAAATCAGTGTCATTAAAAAAAAAACAAAACAAAGGAATGAATGTGAAATACCAGGAACTGGGAGAATGCAACCTAATATTTACACTGCGAGGAGACCTGACGAGGCAAGACAGGACCCTCTTAGGGTTGTTGTTTATTTCCCTTCACCAAGACCCTCTTGTAAATCACATAGAGGAGGCCTGTGGCCCTTTGCTCCTGAAAGGGCAGGAGTTTTGTTGTCCAGAGTCTGTGGATGCCACATCCCTGGACTAGCTGGAGGCTTTAAGCAACCTGGTCCAGTGGAAGTTGTCTTTAAGGTCCTTTCCAAGCCATGAACCTATCAATCTGCAGTAGACCTTAGGAGAGGAACAGTGCCATTGCCTCCTGCTTTAGCTACATAGAACAGTTTGGTAAGTGCTGCTGTGAGCTAGGCTGGGCATGATCCTGCTCTCTCCCTCGACCTACATTTCTGTGTGTGGATCAGTGGTGTACTGGTTGTAGCTGGGATAGAATTAATTTTCTTTGAGGCAGCTGATATTAGGCTGTGCTTTGGAATGATGATGAAAAGAGCATTGGCAGCTCGTGGGTGTTGTAGTTCCAGTGTGCAGCCTGAAGGCCTTTTCTGTTTCTCGTCCTGCCCTGCCAGCGAGCAGGCTAGGGCTGGGCAAGAAGCTGGGAGAGGACACAGCCAGAAGAAGCTGACCCAAAGCTGCCAAAGGGATATCCTACAGCCTATGGCATCCTGCTCAGTGATGAAACACTGGCTGGGAAGCTTGCCAGGGCTGCTATTGCTTAAGGACTGGATGGTGGTGTCCAGCTGGGTGTCCAACACAGGAAGGACATGGAACTGTTTGGGCCAGCCAAAAGGAGGGCTGTAAAGATGCTCAGAGGGCTGCAGCAGCTCTGCTGTGAGGACAGGCTATGAGAGTTGGGGCACTGCAGCCTGGAGAAGAGAAGGCTTCCAGGAGATCATGGAGTGGCCTTCCAGTATCTGAAGGGAGCCTACAGGAAGGCTGTGGAGGGACTATTGACAAGGTCTGGTAATGACAGGATGAGGAGGAATAGGTTTAAACTGGCAGAGGGGAGATTGAAAGTGGATGTTAGGAGGAAGTTGTTTGCAGTGAGGGTGGTGAGACACTGGCACAGGTTGCCCAGGGAGGTTGTGGCTGCTCCCTCCCTGAAGGTGTTCTGGACCAGGTTGGATGAGGCCTTGAGTGACCTGTTCTAGTGGGAGGTGTCACTGCCTATGGCACAGGGGGGTTGGAACTGGCTGAGCTTTGAGGTCTCTTCCAACCTAAACCATTCTATGATTCTATGATATTTCTGCACCACTCAGTTTTCTTGGGTTTGTTTCTTTTCCTGTCTTTATCTCAGCCTGAGTTTTCTTGCATTCATCCTTCTGATTATCTCCTCCATCCTGCTTGAGGGGCAGTGTGGTGCTGAGCTGCCTACCAGGGTTAAACCACAGGTGTGAAACCATGGCCCACCAGCTGCAAGCTCCCTACATTTCCAGCATTCCACAATCCCAACGACAGAAGGCACAATCCCCATTCTTCCCTACCTCTCCCCTCATGACTCCATACCCCTTCAAAACAGGCTGCACTTACAGGGTTGATGTCCAGAAATGTCTCATGGTATTCCTTCTTTGGGTGCATGCCCTCTATGTCCTCCACAAACTTCTGATCTGCTTGGTAAAAATGTGGAGCTGACAGGAATATTGGAGCACCTGGAATGGCAAAACACAGAGAGTGAAAACATAGAATATCACCACCTAAAATAGGCAGAGCAGGATTCAAGGGAGTCTTTGAGGACTTCAAATCTCTTTCCTCTGTGTCATTAACAATCAAAGGTGAAGTCCATCCTGGAGCCTCAACAATGACTGCCTGACTTCATGATTTTTCCCTTGTGGATGGCTTCATGGTTTAAGTTTCCACAGGGATGATCAGAGGGCTGGAGAACCTCCCCTGTGGGGACAGGCTAAAAGAATTGGGGTTGTTCAGCCTGCAGAAAGGAAGGCTCCAGGGAGACATTAGAGCAGCCTTCCAGTACCTGAAGGGGTGGGGAGGGACTGTTCATAAGGGCCTGTGGTGATAGGATGAGGGCAATGGTTTGAAACTGCAGCAGGGGAGATTTAGGTCGGACATGAGGAGGAAGTTCTGGGCAATGAGGGTGGTGAGACATTGGAATAGGTTGCCCTGGGAGATATTAAAAATCAGACTCGATGTGGCCCTGGGCAGCCTACTCTAGTTGGAGGTGTCCCTGCTGCCTGCAGGGGGTTGGCCCAGATGACCTCTGAGGTCCCTTCCAAGCTGATGCGCTCTGTGTGAACATACCCTGCTTGCAGACGCTGACGTTGAGGACCCCAGTGCCAGGGCAGTTTCCTGGTGGAACACAGAAGCCAGCATTGTCTGGGTTCACTGTTGTGTTGGCAAACACCATAGCAGAGGGCACAAAGCGGTAGGTTGGGATGCCCGAAATGGTTCCTGAGCTGTCGTACACCAGGTATAGAGATCTGCAAGGGAGAAAAGCCAGGCCCAGAGCTGTTAGTCCTCAGCACACACCTACAGCTGCTGCAGAGGTCTCTTTGCTGAGGCCTGGGCAGCAGATCTGCAGTAAGCTGCAGGCTTGGTTTAAAACCATCCCAAAACTCTTTGCTTTTAAATGTACCAGGGTTTTGCTCAGCAAACACAAGGCTCAGCATTCTGCTGCTGCCCAAACCAGACAATCCTCTGCCTCCTGTGCTGCTGCAGGGACTCTGATGCCTGCCTTCAGCATCTCAGGGGCTCACTCTGCACCCCATGTTCATAGAACCAGAGTGGCTTGAGTAGGAAGGGACCTTAAAGATCATCCAGTCCCAAGCCCCTGCCATGGGCAGAGACACCTTCCACTAGCCCAGGCTGCTTAGACTTGTCTTAAAACACTTCCAGGGATAAGGTGTCCATAGTTTCTCCAGGCAACCTGGGGATGAGACAATCCTCTGCCTGTTGTGCTGCTGCAGGGACTCTGATGCCTGCCTTCAGCATCTCAGGGGCTCACTCTGCACCCCATGTTCATAGAACCAGAGTGGCTTGAGTAGGAAGGGACCTTAAAGATCATCCAGTCCCAAACCCCTGCCATGGGCAGGGACACCTTCCACTAGCCCAGGCTGCTCAGCCTTGTCTTAAAATACTTCCAGGGATCAGGTGTCCACAGCTTCTCCAGGCAACCTGTTCCTGTCTCCCCACCATCACAGTGAAGAACTTCTTCCTAATGTCCAATCTAAATCTCCCCTGCTCCAGTTTCAAACCACTGCCACTTCTGTCACCAGAGGCCCTTACTGCCTGTTGTGTGAGAGTGCTGGCAACGTGATACTAGAAGGGACAAGGCAAGGAACACAGGGATGGAAGACAGGGAAGGGCAAATCAGTTTTGGTTTTCAGAGACAGGGAAAGGGGCAAGGGAAGGGCTAAGGTGGAAGACAGGGAAGGAAACACCAAGACTTTCTGCATCTTGCTGCATTTCAAATAGCATTATGTCATCAATCACTGAAAAGGGCAAGCTGGGTTTTCTGAAAGGGAAGATTTTGGAGGCAAGCAGCTTTGGGCAAGGCTGACACATTTCCATTCTTCTCATCACTATGCAGCCTAGTTTGTCCTTCCAGTCGTCTGCCAAGTGTTCACAGATTCACAGAATGGGTTGGCAGGAACCTTAAAGATGATCCAGTTCCAGCCTCCTGCCACGGGCAGGGATGCCTCCCCCTAGCCCAGGTTGCTCAAGGCCTCATCCAGCCTGGCATTGAACATCTCCAGGGAGGGGGCCTTCACTTTATCTGTATTTGAAAACAGCTCATCCTTTCCTTCATGTGTGGGGCTACTTTGGTGTAACTCTTCCCTCCTTCCTGCCAGGAATAAACACAGAAGGCTCCTACTGTTAAATCAAAGCATGGGAAGAAACCCAGCAGCCTAACATCAAACCTTAAGAGGAACGGACAGAAATATCCTGCTTTAAAGTCTGAGTGACATTTCCTTCTCCTTACCTGCAAAAATCAGAAGAAAAGATATAAATGTTCTCATCTTTGCTGATCAGTGGGTGGAAGGATGTCCCATCAGTCCCATTGATCATGTTACATGTCTTTGTTGTCCACCAGCTCAAGGACCTGAAGAAAACAAAGCAAAGAGAGCAAAGGTTTAAGGAGCTGAGTGGTGGTCAGGCAATGCCAGCGAATCAGAATCAGCTCTATGCAGTGCTAAGTCCTCCTGCCACAGCTCTGCTCACAAAAAGGGGATTAAAATGGGTTTAAGTTGCATTTGTAGTCTATTTAAATTGGTGCCAGGCAAGCAAGAATGTGCCTGCAGGACTTCCTCCCATGCATGTCACTGCAGGCAGATGTTCTGGTTAATGCAGAGGGATGCTTTGGGTAGTTCATCTTTGGCTTCTTAGCACAGGCTGCCCACTGAAGAGGTTTAGATTCATAATGGGTTGGGTTGGAAGGGACTTGCAAGATCATCCAGTTCCAGCCCCCTGCCATGGACAGGGACACCTCCCACTAGCCCAGGTTGCTCAAGGCCTCATCCAACCTGGCCTTGGACACCTCCAGGGAGGAGGCATCCATGACCTCCCCAGGCAACCTGTTCCAGTGTCTCCCCACCCTCACTCTAAAGAATTTATTCCTAATCTCCAGCCTAAATCACCCCTCAGCAAATGCCCCAGCCTTGGCTTCGGGTGCAGAGCAGAAGGAAGGGTGGTGTCTGGCAACATTGGCTCTGCAGACACAGCAATGCTGTCCCAGCAGGAGGCTGGGAGGGTCACCTATGCCAAGGGGCAGGTTCAGAGATGAGTTCCCAGCAGTCTGCTGTGCAAGGGCTGTGCTGTTTTCCTTTCATGGTTATATGACACCCACCAAAGTCCTGAGGGCCAATCTGAAGCTACAGATGCTATGAGCTACTCAGAATAAAAGGGCTCATTTTTGGGCATCACTGCTCATGTTCACCCAGAATCTGAACAGGGCACGTGCTGGCAGAGCCCACACTGCACTGCAGGACTTACTCTTTTCCTTTCCATTCCACAATCCTTGAGAAGTTAAGGTAGTCTGTCTCCCCACTCAGGAAAACATATTCTCCATCATCGGTGCCATTCATCTGCAAACAGAGAGGTGAAGTTTTCATCACTCTGCTCATGCTCTAACACCTGCCTGGCAGCTGCAAGAGGGTGGCAGGAGGTTAAGCTGTCAGCACTTCAGATCCACCCCAGGACTCACAGACTGCCCCTGAGGCAAGTACACAGCATTAAACTCCGCCTTGAATAGAGAGGATGTGGAAGTGACTGGGCTAGATGCTTACACCTCCCAGATGAAGAAAATACAATTTTAGAGCAGTCTTTTTCTCCTTTGAAATTTGCTGATAAAAAAAAAAAAAACAACAACCTTTGACAAAAAAACCAAAACAAAACAAAAACAAACAAACAAACAAAAAAAAACCCCACAGAAAATAACCTGAGCACTGCAGGTCACAGAGTCCCAGAATATTTGGGGTGGGAGGGACCTCCAGAACTCATCCAGTCCAACCCTCCCTGCCAAAGCAGGGTCACCCAGGACAGGTCACACAGGTGGGTCTTGAAAGTCTCCAGAGAAGCACATCCAGGTGGGTTTTGAAAGTCTCCAGAGGAGCCTCCACAACCTCTCTGGGCAGCCTGCTCCAGGGCTCCAGCACCCTCACAGTAAAGAAGTTTCTCCTCATGTTGAGGTGGAGCTTCCTGGGTTCCAGTTTGTGTCAGGTTTGTACTACTAAGGACACTGGCCAGGAAATGTTTCTAAGTGGCTTGCACAACCAGTCCCACAAAGCCCACAGGCAGTGGCCATTGCCCACCTGAAGCACCAGGAGGGCTTGCACCCCAGTTACCTTGTTAAAGAGGCCAAAGACTGGGTCAATCTCGGGGTGCAGCAGATGGATGGTGGACAGCAGCCTGTCCTTGTAGCCCCACAGCAGCTCGTGAACGGTGTGAATGGTGAACAGGGATTCCTGGTACAGGAGCAGCAGCACCTCGGTGGCAAACTGAAGAGGGGTTGACCTGGTCCACTCCATGGCAGTCTGACAGGGGTTGGGGTAAGGGAGCAATGGTCAAGTTTACTGGAGAACAAATAATGCCAGCTACATACAAACACAGACATTGCAGTGCTGCACATCTTTTGCCTGATCTCAGCACGATGCGGGGTTGGAAGGGACCTCTGGAGATCAGCCAGTCCAACCTCCCTGTTAAAGCAGAAGCACCCACAGCAGCTTGCCCAGGGTCACCAGGTCCAGCTGGGTTTGGAATCTCTTCAGAGAAGGAGATTCCACAACCTCTCTGAGCAGCCTGCTGCAGGGCTCCAGCACCCTCAGAGCGTTCTCCTCAAGCTCAAGGGAAATCTCCTGGGTTCCAGTTTGTGTTCATTGCCCCTTGTCCTGTCACTGGGCACCACTGAGAAAAGTCTGGCCCCATCCTCTTGCCCCATATCAGCACTGAGAAGATCCCCTCTAAGGCTGCTCTTCTGCAGGCTCAGCAGCCCCAGAGAGGCTCCAGGCCCCTCAGCATCTTCATAGCCTCCACTGGACTCTCTCAGTTAGTTCCCTATCTCTCATGAAGTGGGGAGCCCAGAGCTGGACTCTGTACTCCATAGCCTCCACTAGACTCTCTCAGTTAGTTCCGTCTCTCCTGAATTGGGGAGCCCAGAGCTGGACTCTGTACTCCAGCTGTGGCCTCTCCAGAGTTTCAGCTGTATTTCCAGCTCCACGTTTCCAAATGTCAGGTAACACAGTGGCTAACAGGTTCTTCAGCTTTATTCCCACAGGGATGAGCTCTTGCAGACTCCTGTTCAGCCTGCTGCTGGCACACAACCAGCTCAGCTCCACACCATCAGCTGCCAGAGGCTTCAAAGTGAAATGTGCAGCAGTGCTTTAAAGCAGCCTGAGTCTCACAAGTATATTACAGCTGGAGATGGGCTTTGGATTTCAGCCTTAGGAAGTCACACTTTAGGGTTTGAAGAGCTACCAGCTTCTCCCAAATGCAAACAAACCCACAGTGTATTTCCTTTCTAGCTGGCAAGTCTTTTACCAGACAGAATCATACAATGGTTTGGGTTGGAAGGGACCTCCAAAGCTCATCCAGTCCAACCCCCCTGCAGTCAGCAGGGACATCCTTCACTAGGGCAGGTTGCTCAGAGCCTTGTCCAGCCTGACCTTGAATATCTCCAGGGATGGAGCCTCAACTACCTCCCTGGACAACCTGTTCTAGTGTTCCAGCACTCTCATGGTGACTCTGGAATAAGAGGACAGGCTGAGAGAGCTGGGGTTGTTCAGCCTGGAGAAGAGAAGGCCCCAGGGAGACCTAATAGCAGCCTGGAGTTTAGCCTGGAGAAAGGAAGACTCTGGGGAGACCTAAGAGCAGCCTTCCAGTACCTGAGGGAGAGCTACAAGAAGGCAGCAGAGGAACTGTTTCCAAAAAGCTGTCTTTAAAAAGGCAAAGCCAAAAGAAGGGAATATTGCTTGGGTGAACCAACTTGTAGTTCTAGTCCTGCCTGTTCCAATACACCACAGTCAAAAATCAGAGCAAGAGATAACACTTGCCACCACTCAAATGCCTGGGAGGGGTTGTAAATACTGTGAGTGTTTACAACTTTTAGTACACTGAGTCCTTTCTACTACTACAGACAGGGCATTTATGTCTTCCTTGAGAAAATCAGACACGGCAGTTTGGGAAGTGCTGGGAGTAAAGCAGTAGTGAATGCAGCCTGTAATTGAAGCCAGTTAGGCTAGTACAGGGAAGAAAGGTTCAGTGACACAGCCAGCAAGTATTTTACTACAGTCTAACTCCCTCTGCAAGGTTTGGCTCTGACCTGTGGAATGAACCCCAAAACTGCTGCAGAGCTCTGCAGTAGGTAGGTCTATTGCAGCACTGGGTGCAGGCAGGATGGCTCCATCCATCCTGCACACCCCACGCTGGCACAGGCCACAATTTATGTTACAAGAGCAGACATATTCATAATAAGGGGCAGGGTTATTGCAACTATTTCTTAGAGTTCATGAACATAGGGATTTTCCCATTCTTCATCCCAGTCCCAGCCCCTCTGGTGGTCTTGACTGATTTGTCAAGACTCAAAGATGTCCTGACAGGGTTTTTTTTTCATCTTAAGTCAGCATGCCCCTCTCAAGCTGGGACATCTCTGCCTCTCCCTTGTCTCCTTCCTGCCTTCTTGAGTCACTGCAGGCCTGTGCTTTTATCACAGGTCTAAAGACTCCAGGTTATCAGCTGGCTACTACAAACATTGCTACAGACATCCTCAAAAATGTCTAACTCCTTCATTTTTCTTGCATCTGCTCTGCTTGTTCTCGCACTGTTCCTGTGAGACCAAAACTCAGAGCCTGTCTCTGATCCCCAAACTGTGTGAGGGCACCTGCACCTCACACAGTTTGGGGATGGACAGTTTCACTTCAGTTTCCTTCTGACACCCTTTTCCTTTCAGCTCTGTCTCTAATTGTTTTGTTCCCAGCTTGAGATGCAGACATGGAGGCAATTTTTGCCAAAACCAGCCCCAGGCATTCCAAACGTTCTCATTCCAGAGTCATCACTAACTGCTGAGTTTCACCTACACTTTCTGCTCACCCCTGAAGTGTGTGTGTCAGCTGTCAGCACAAAGCTGAGGCTCTAACAGAGGCGTGTGGGGAAGGAGGGAGAGCCCACACCAAAACTGTCCATGCTATCTGCCCCAGCCACAAGCTGCCTCTCTCGTTCTTCAGTCCCCATACGGGCAGAGACAGCATGAGGCAGCAGCTGCTGGTTAACAGGCAG
Organism: Psilopogon haemacephalus; assembly: GCA_013396835.1. NCBI lineage: Eukaryota > Metazoa > Chordata > Aves > Piciformes > Megalaimidae > Psilopogon > Psilopogon haemacephalus. The sequence continues at coordinate 373,586 of VWZI01000291.1, read as the reverse complement.
AAAGAAAAGGCAAACTCACCACTGCAGGAATATTAATGGTTCTGATCAGGTCCACTTCAGGGTCTCCAACTGATTTCTCAGGTTCAAATACGTATGTCTTTGGATTCAGAGCAGATACCTTGGTACCATTGTCCAAAAACTGCACGTGCACTCTTGGCCTGTATTCCCTGGGAAGCAAGAGATGATCAAGTTTACAAAGCACAAACAGCATTAACTGGGGAGACTTCACCTGGACTACCGTGTCCAGCTCTGGAGCCCTCCACACAGGAAGGACATGGATCTGGTGGGGGAGGTCCAGAAGAGGGCCGCAAAGATGATCAGGGGGCTGGAGCAGCCTTGCTGTGAGGACAGGACAAGGCCAATGGCATTGTTCAGCCTTAGAGCAGCCTTCCAGTGCCTGAATGGGGCTGCAAGAAGGCTGCAGAGGGACTGTTTGCAAAGGCCTGCAGGGACAGGATGAGGGCAATGGTTTGAAATGAGGGAAAAGCAGATTGAGATTGGATGTGGGGAACAAGTCCTGCACCATGAGAGTGCTGAAACACTGCAACAGGTTGCCCAGGGAGGTAGTTGAGGGCCCATCCATGGATATATTCAATATCAGGATCAGAAAAGCTCTGAGCAGCCTGCTCTAGTGGAGGATGTCCCTGCTGATTGCAGGGGGGTTGATGACCTTTGGAGGTCCCTTCCAACCCAGCCATTCTCTGATTCTATGAACTGCAGATAGCTGATGGCTGCTGTACTGCTTTAGGCACAGAGAGGTGGCATCTTCAGTTCATTAGGACCAGACTCATTTTTGCTGCTGTCAGTGTAAGCTGACCCAGACCTCACAGGAGGCTTCCAAAAATGCCACCACCCCACAAGTTAATTGCACTTCGTATTTTTACCTCATCTTTAAAAACCTCCAAGGGAAGAGAACATTTCAGAGAGCACAAAAGGATTCAGAGACACACTTCCAGCCTGGTATGGAAAGAGCCTAATTTATACCCTAGGGCTTCAGCTGAAGGGATGGAAAAGGACAACTGAGAAGAGCCTTCTCTGAAACAGGCAAGAGTTAAGGTCTTGGGAGTTTGAAATTTACACAGGAAGCAAAGCAAAGTCACAGTCAACCAACTCTGGAGGGAATGCAGACTTAAGAAGCCTCTCCAACTCTAAAAGGGCTGGAGAGGAAAATAACACTCCCTGATCAGGGATGTGAGTAGGAGGATCTGGGATGTTAAAGACAAAAAGCTGTGTGCAAGACCAGACAACATTCAGGTGTTCTTTGGGACTCAGCAGGCTCAGGCAGATGAGCTGAGCAAATTCTTTAGAGTGAATTCTTTTCTATGCTGCAAGTTCAGCTTCCAGGCTTTAGAAAAAACAGCACCACTCAATTTCTGTTACAGAATCCCCCCTCTCTGCTAGCTGGGTTCACAAAAGTGTGTTGGTCAGAACTATGAATTGCAGGAAAAATATGCAGGAAGAGATTCTGCTGAGCTTTCTCACCTCCCCTCTGTTACCCTGCTTCCCTGGGCCACTTCACTTCCAGCCTTTCTCCCCAGTGCTTTGTAAATACACTGAGCCACACACATCACATTGGGGCATTTTAGGGTGTTCTGCCACAAGCAAAACCTAAATGAGGCATTGGCACAGGCTGTCCAGGGAGGTGGTGGAGTCCCCATCCCTGGAGGTGTTCAAGAAGCCTGTGGCCATGGCACCTGGGGACATGGTTTAGAGGCCGTGGTGGTATTGGGTTGATGGTTGGACTCAGTGATCTCAGAGGGCTTTTCCGAATGAAATGTTCTCTGATTCTACAAGTCTTTGATGCTGCCTGTGAGCCAAACTTGGTTTTCTGTTTCTGGCTGGAGCACACAGTGCATCTGCACCATCCCTCCCTACTCCCTCTCCTCCCATGTGCCTCCTCTCTTCCCTCACCCACTGCTGACAGTCAGGTGCAGTGACGGCTAGGGAATGATTAGAGAATCTGCCAGGAAAGCACACTCCACTTCCTACCTTTCCTCTTTCTTCTCTCCTACAGAGCCAGCAGAACCAAGTCCTGCTCAGACATGCCAGACTCAGACTAACCAAACCAGCCAGAAGCAATGAAACATGCAGGGCTGGAAGGTTCAGCCTCTCTCCCTCCCACCGCCATCACCCAGCCAGGCACAGCCTGCGTGGCTGGGCTGCAGGGGAAGGCTCTCCCAGTGAGCCACAAACTGGCAGCTCAGGCTGGGCTTCCCCTCAGGCACTCCCAGCCAGCTCCACCACCAGCCCTGTCCCTCCTACTGCACCCTTCCATGGATAAGGTGCAGCAGGGATGTGTGTGATCCCAGAGGACATTCAGAGCTGAGGAAAGGGGAGAAAGAAGCCAGCAAAGGGGGTTGAGAATCAGGGTGCAGAAGAGCATTGGACTGTATGGCTTCACAGGAATGGAGCAAAGCTGGAGGCAGGGAGATTCACATTGGATGTGAGGAGGAAGTTCTTCAGCATGAGAGTGGTGAGAGCCTGGAATGGGTTGCCCAGAGAGGTGGTTTGGGCTACTTCCCTGGAGATGTTTAAGGCCAGGCTGGATGAGGCTCTGTCCAGCCTAATCTAGGGTAGGGTGTCCCTGGCCATGGCAGGGGGGTCGGAACTAGATGATCCCTGTGGTCCCTTCCAACCCTGACTGATTCTATGATTTTGTGATTCTATGATTCCATGTAGGCAGCTTGATCTAGTTGGAGGTGTCCCTGCTGTCTGCAGGGGGGTTGGACATGCCCTTAGAGGTTCCCTTCCAACTCAATGTAGTCTGTGGATCTGCTACACCTGGAGCTGGCCCTATTTACCTTCCTGACAGGGACTATGCACTGCTGACTAATTACCAGCACTGTACTACGGAGAGCTGAAGAAAAGCTTGGCACTTGACAGCTTCTGTGCCTTTTCTCCAGCTCTGCTGGTTTCTCTAGCACAAGATATTTTGCCAAAAAAGCCAGGTTGTCGGCCAAGGCTGAAGAGACAGTGCTGAAACGTAGAGGAGATAAGGGAAAAGATGATAACAGAGGGTGAAAAAAGCTGAGGTGTGGGAGGAAAGAAACAAAAAGGCAGGATATAGTGCAGAGAGCAAGGACAAGCAGAAATCAGGGGTTTTTTTGCTGGGGTTCTCTTATCTTCTGTGATTTCCAAGACCACAAAGCCTCCAGCCCCAGGACTGCCCCTGCTTTCCATTGCTGCATGCAGAATGAAGCTTGTAGTGACAGGATGAGGGGCAGTGGCTTTGAGCTGGAAGACTGAGACTGGAGATGAGGAAAAAATTCTTGGCAGTGAGGGTAGGGAGACACTGGAACAAATTGCCCAGGGAGGTTGTGGATACCCCCTCCCTGGAGGTGTTCAAGGCCAGGTCGGATGAGACCTAGAGTAGCCTGGGTTAGTGGGAGGTGTCCCTGCCCATGGCAGGGGGGTTGGAACTAGATGATCTTGAAGGTTCCTTCCAACTGAAACCATTCTATGAATCTATGAAAATCCTGCCCAAAATGTGACACAAGTCACTGGTTTAATGTGAAAGCAAGTGCAGGGTCTCCAGGTGTCAGCCTGGTTGTGTTGTCTTGGTGGTACTCCATTGAGTAAACCTCTACTCACACTTTAACAGCCAGGTTGTCTTCTAGAATGGGCTCCCAAGTGTTCTGAATCTCCTTTTTTTCGCTTCCTCACACACAACAGGTTCAGTGAAATGTGCAAACAGTGACTTGGTCCTACCTGTAGGTGTATGGTCCTATTTCCTCTACGAGAGGAGTATCTCCCCGAAGCACTTCTAGAGGGTTGGTCACGTTAAAGAAGTAGAACTGCATGTAGACTGGTGGAGGAGGATCCTCCCAGGCCTCAAAGGTCTCTGTGCCATTTTTCAGCACTGTTCCCTGAGACAAGAGAAAGAGAGAGGAGATGTTAGTGAGAGATGCTGCGTGAGGTTGAGAGGAGAATCCCAGAATGGCTCAGGTTGGGAGTGACCTCACAGATCATCTACTGCAACCCCCCTTTGTTCACTTTGTGCACTTTGTTGTTTTTGTGTTTAGCATTGACATTCTTGATGTCAGACACGATGTGAGTGTACAAAGTCTGTGAAGAGAGACAACAGGGAGTGAGCTACACCAGACATGCAGAGAACAGGATCACAGAATGGCTCAGGTTGGAAGTGACCTCAGAGATCAATCTTCTACTCCAACCTCCCCACCGTGGGCAGGGACACCTCTCAATTAGACTCAGCTGCCCAAGGCCTCATCCAACCTGGCCTTGAACAGCCCCAAGAAGGAAGCAGTCACAACCTCCCTAGACAGCCTATTCTCGCCCCTTCTTCCTCAGATCCAGTCCAACCTTGCTCTCCCTCAGCTTCAAACCATTCCCCCTTTCCTGTCTCTAGACACCCTCATGCAAAGTCCCTCTGCAGCCTTCCTGTAGAAACCCTCTAGGATTCCCTTGAGGAATTCTGTGCCTTCAGAACAAGCAGAGGCAATGGGATTTAAGGCCCCAGTTCTACCAATGCTTATAGACATGTCTGACTTTGAAGCACCTCACAAAGCAAGATCAGACACATGGCTCACAGACTAGGGGCAGAGGTTTGCTGGGTTTATTGTTGCTCTTCTTTCCAGACACTTCAGCCTGGCCTTTTTCAGAATGAAGACTTAGGAGCTGTTAACACAATGATTCTGTGGCATCTCCTGTGTCAGCAAAAGCCTCACCTGCTGAAAGACACCATCAAACATGCCAATATTACAGATAAAAATAGAACTCAACGTTGGGAGGCCAAGTAGTCCTAAGAGAGGCCTCTTAGGAGGTCAGAAAAGCAGCTTAGATTCCTTGTGGTTATGATTTCCTTGCCCAGGAATGCCAGATTCCAGCACAGCTGGGAGATTCTGCCTCCAAAGCAACCAGAGGTTGTTTTGCAGTGGCCTGTGAGGAAAGCCTGCAAGTGACAAACTGCTTCCATGTAGGCAAACTGCACCTCCACGCAGCTCTGTTAGGTTGGAATCATCTCCCAGGGGAAGCAGTGGGGTCCCCTGCACTGGCCAGTTTGAAGCCTCAGCTTGACAGGCTGCTGGCCCAGCTCACTTTAACTCCACTGTCACCTGGAAAGGCTGGACCAGATGGCCCCTGGGGTCCCTTCCAACCTGGCCTTCTGTGTGTGTGTGTGAACACAGGATATTGTCTCAACCCCTCATGTGTTGTTACCAGCCCATTCTCCCCCCCACTATAAAAGCATCACCACCACCAAACCCAAAGCTTTTCATGCAGCTCCAACACTGGTGCTGCTGCAGGGGCAGCACAGGGAACTGTGGCTTTTTTAGCAATAAGCACAAAGAAAAGCATGACTTTGAAAACATCATCACCTGTAGGCGGAAGAAGGGGAGAGGGGGAAATAATCTGCAGCTAACTGGGACCACCAACACCTGCTCTTTTCATTTCCTCTGAGCAAACAAGTCAAATATTGTAAGTGCAGGCTCCAAAGCAGGGCAGGCTGGACAGCTGCCATCTCTCCCTTGCTGTTTACTGGGGCCTTAACTTTATCAGCCACAGTTGCCTCGGGATTCATTCTTGGCCTTCCCACTTCAGAAGCTGTTTTCCTTCCATGTAGATTTGAATTTTGACTGATTAGATAAAGAGGAGACTGTTTCAAAATCAAAAAACCCAAACTTCTTGGCAGGAGCTTGGCATGGCAGCAGAACTGCTGCACGGCAGTGCAAGCCAGCCCAGCTGGTAGCACTCTGAAGTTGCAGGCTGCTTCCCTCTGAGAATTTCCAACCAGGTTATTCTGTGCACAGTACACACACACACACAAAATTATCTATTTTAGACATGCTCCAGGAGCTCTGAAGGTTGCTCTGGAACTACCAACACCTCATTTCCTACACAGCCCCATGCTTTCCATCCTGGTTGCTTGAGATCTATCTACTCTCTTTCAGCTGGAAGTGAGGACGTTTAGGCTGGAGATGAGGAAGTTCTCGGCAGTGAGGGTGGGGAGACACTGGAACAGGCAGCCCAGGGAGGCTGTGGATGCCCCTGGAGGTCTTCAACCTGGGCTGGTGGGAGGTGTCAGGATCCTTAGGACAATGAGCAATGAGTGTAAGTTGCAGCAGGGAATGCAAGGGGGAACTTCTTCACTGGAAGGGTCCCAGAGCACTGGCACAGGCTCCCCAGAGAGGTTGTGGAGTCTCCTTCTCTGGAGATTTTCAAGGCCTGTCTGGATGTGTTCCTCTGTCATCTGTGCCAGATTGCTGGTCCTGCCTTGGCAGGGGGGTTGGACTTGATCTCCTTGGGTCCCTTCCAACCCCTAACGTCCTGTGATCCTGTGATCCTGTGTCTCTGCCCATGGCAAGGGGGTCAGAACTCAATGGTTTTTTAAGGTCCCTCCCAACCCAACCCATTCTAGGATTCTGTGCCAAGGATGCTGCCCAGCTCCATGCTAAATGTGACGTGAGCTCCTACAAACACACATGCACCAGCTGGCACACAAAGAGCCTTGAGCAGAAAGAACTGAAGGGAGCTTTTCTCTGGCAGGTTGATTTAAACACAGGCTTCTGACATGTTGAAATCCTAAGTGGTGGCCTGGGAGAAGGGCCACAGAGCAAAAGGGCAGTGAAGCCAAGTCATCTGGTGATTTGTTTGCTGGAGCTGCCTGGCACTGCTTGGGTCTCCCACAGGAGCCACCTGCCTATTTATAGCTCTGCACAGCGACTGCCAGGGCTGCAAAGCCAACGTCACAAACTTCGGAGCTGGCTTCACACAAGGCTCCCAGGGAACTCTCAAACAATGAAATACAGGAAGCTTTTTTATTCCCCTTTTCACCCAGGGGTATTTGGGGTTATCACCTGACACTACACAGCCTAGACCTGGGAGAAAATGCGAGCGCATAGTTTTGAGCCACAAATAGGTCCACGTCCCTCAGCTGATGGCATTCAAGCTCAGCTCTGCTGCCTTTCCTCCACACCAGGGCAGGATCTGCTGTTGCAGGACTGGGACCATTTGTGGGTTTTTTTGTCAGAGCTTGTGTTCACTGCTAGGATGGGCAGGGTGTGAGACCTTAGCTCACAGATGAGCTCTTTAATCTGAACCATGCAAGAGAGACAGCTCTGCTGTAGTTATTGCTCCTCTGCAGCCTGAGGACAGAGGATCAGAGCTCTCCCCTTGATGCATTTCTACGCAGGGACTGGAGACACAAATAAAATTCTCAGAAGCCTCAAATCAGACACCAGTCCTGCGGGCAGTAGCCTAGAGAGGCCTCAGCCTCAGAGATCCTGTCTCAGAGAGATGCAAGGCTGTACCCACTGCAAGGGCAGGGGGCAACACCATCTCCTCCTCCACTCAGAAGCACAGTAGGAGTTCTCCTTTCCAAGTGGAGCCCACACCCACGTCAAGTGTGCCACAGCATCCTTCCTACTGACTTTACTGACCATGCCAGTCCTGCATTTGCAGCTGTCTCCTTCAGTGCTGTTTCCTTGTCTTGACCATGTTTCACACAAGGGAAACAAAAAGGCAGTTTCCCCTCCCCCCTGTAGCTGTTACTGGTAGTGATGGTGGGGGTGGGAAATGGTGCTCAACAGTTTTGGAACCTACTCAGATTTTTTTTTTTTCCCCCCCTGCAAAATGTTGTAATCCTAAGACATATTTTAATGTGTTCAGCCTATGCCAGTATTTAACCACAACTATTAAACATGAGTGGCAGAGTAAGCTCCCAGGCCAACACCAGCAGACTCCTCTGACCTTCACCTTGGGAATGGGCTGCTCTAAGGGAGCAGCATCAATGTTTATAATATGTGCAAGGTGAGTGGCAGGAGGCTGGAGCCAGGCTTTGCTGGGTGGTGCTCAATGACAGGACAAGGGGCACTGGGTGGAAGCTGAGGCAGAGGAAGTTTTATGTAAACATGAGAAGGAATTTTTTTCCCCTGTGAGGGTGGCAGAACACTGGAACAGGCTGCCCAGAGGGGTTGTGGAGTCTCCCTCTCTGGAGAAATTCAAGACTTGCCTGGATGTGTTCCTGTGTGATCTGCTCTAGGTGATCCTGCTCTGGAAGAGGGGTTGGACTGGATGAGCTCTGGAGGTCCCTTCCAGCCCGTCACATTCTGTGATTCTGTAATTTCATCTGATCCTTCATCTACACCTCCACACTAAACTGTGCTGAGAACTCCAGCGCTCCACAATCAACAACAGCAACAAAAAGATCAATACCTAAACTGAAGCAAGGGACAAAATATCTTCCCTGTCCCTCTGGGTCTGAAACACTCCAGGCAATCCATCTAGAGATGGCTGGAAACCAAAGTCCAGTGAAATTCCCAGGGGCTGGAAGACTAAAATCATCAATGTAAGGTGTGTGGCATAAAGAAAATAGTGGAGGTAAAGGGCTGTTTGCCCAAGTTTGGGATGAGGTGCCTAGATGAAAGGTTATCACTACAATAAACTGCATGCAGCCAACACACAGCACAAGGGCAGCACTGCCAGCAGCTCTGAAGGCCTTTCTCCTCTGGGCAACTCATTTAGTCCTGCTCATGAGAGGTTTTTTTGTCCTTATTCTATGGAGTTTTAGGTGCTGTACCCTGCCAAGAACAGACAGTGGATGAGTTAGACACCTGAGCTGCATGGCTCTCACCAAAAAACCCCACGAGACTGGCACATAAGACAGGGAATTAAATTGACAGATCTGAAAGTCTTCTGGGAAAGGTGCTGCAGCTGTCCTGGTCACCACACACCTGCCTGCTGGCGTTCAAGGGGATGTCAAGTCTGACACTGTATCCAAGAGCAGATTTCCCTTTCCCTGCCAGACTTCCCTCTCCCTTGGCCAGAAAAGCCCTGCTGAAAGCTGTCCCACGCTCTGTGGCTCACAGGTCCTGGGCTTGGACACACAGGTGCTTCAGCTGCTCCAAAATGCCATCCTCCATTGCAGCTGCAGTGGAGGCTGCAAAGACAGCCCTTCACTGCCTGTCCGCTCTGCTTCAGGCCTGCTGGAAAGCCCTCAAAGGAACATGAACCACCTGCCAGAAGGGTACCCTCTTGTCCTTTCTGCAAGTGACAAGAGGCTCTAATGGGCCAGAGCCCCAGAGATGGCATTGTGGGTCTGGCTGGAAAAGCTCAAGTCTCGCCACATTTCCAAGGCAAATTGAGATTTGCCTGTTTGCACAAGATTTTGTCTAAGCTGCACACGTGGTTACACAAGAGACAGCAACTTTGCAGACAGCACACAAATGAGGAAGAGCTCAGATGGGACAAAGCACACGTGGAAAAGAGCCGAATCAGCTGGGAGCGCAAGGCTTGGAGCTGAAAGCTGCACCGCCGCAGCCTGTGTGGCTGGCTCCTGCAGGGGGCCAGGAGGGAAGCAGGAGGAGCAGTGCAATCCAGATGTACACTGGAAGCTGGAGAGCAGGCAGCAGGGCCAGGCTGAGCTCTGGGCAGTTGATCCTGCATTACTGAAAGCCCTGCTGAGCGAGGAGCAAGTTCCTCTTACATAATGAAGCAGGAGGGGAAGGAGCACCCAGCCAAGAGATAATGCGCGTAAGGAGGATCACGCCTAAGTCCTGACAGGCCCACACTCTCCCACCAAACCTTCCCTCTGCTGGCCACACCACGAAGAGGAGGCTCTCTAAAGCTCCCTGAAAGGTGTCTGGAGCCAGGTGGGGTTGGTTTCTTCTCCTTAGTCTCAGGTGATAGAAGGAGAGGAAATGGCCTGAAATTGTGCCAGGGGAGGCTTAGGTTGGAGATAAGGAAAAAAAATCATTGCTACAAGAGTGGTCAGGGATTGGTAGAAGCTGCCCAGGGAGGTGGTGGAGTCCTCATCCCTGGAGGGGTTCCAGAAACATGTGGCCGTGGTGGTGTTGGGTTGATGGTTGGACTCAATGATCTTGGAGGGCTTTTCCAAGGCAAGCAATCCTACGATTCCATGAAACAGACTGGGAACTTGAACTGCTGTGACTCCATTCCAAAGAGACCTAAGCCCTGGGAGAAAGGACCTGCACATGCCAATGCAAAGCTGTGCTGATCTGGCTTGCTTTGCATAGGGCTGCATACCTGAACGCTCACATCACCTCACACCTGGCTTGCAGACTAGAAGAGGAATGAACCCAGGATCAAATAATTTCAGAAGAAGGCTTCCTTTACCCGTGCTGTGCTCCTGAGGACAAACACAGGAGCTGCTCCTCTGGTCAGGTGGCCCTGAAGAGCAGCTGCCAGACTGGCAGGCTGCACGATGACAGCTTTACCCTATGGTAACCTTTTTTTTTTTTTTTTTTTTTTTTTTTTTGTTGGCTGCCCCCTCAAGCTTACAGGCACAGTTCAAAGTGCCACAGGTTGCTTTAAGCTGACTGCCAACCTAAAATTGCCCTCACTAACCCAGTCTGATCTACTCTGGGACAACACAGCCTCTGTGCTAGGAAATGCTGCCTGTCAACACCCCAAAGAACAGAGCAGTGCTTTGGTGAGGGCATCGCAGGGGATCAGCAGACTTTGGGCACCAGGCAGACAATAGCACTGCTCAAATCCCACCATTTGTTAGCACTTTGGGTTTCTCTGTCAGGGTGTCAGAGAGGAGGACACTGCTCAGACTAAGCAGATAAATCATTGTGTGTTTCCCTGCTTCACAGGAGTTACTAATACAGACACAGCTGACCCTTCTCACTGGACCACTGGATAACTGCAAAGAGCCAGTATGAGAGAGGAACAAAAGCACAGGCACCAGAAAGAGTGAAGGGCTCTGCCCTCATTGAATCACAGAATGGCAGGGGCCGGAAGGGACCTCTGGAGATCACCCAGTTCAATGCCCCTGCCAAGGCAGGGCCACCTAAAGAAGGTCACACAGGAACACATCCAGGTGGGTTTGCAATGTCTCCAGAGATGGAGCCTTCACCACCTCTCTGGGCAGCCTGCTACAGGGCTCCAGCAACCTTCAGTTACAGAAGTTCTCCCTCATGTTTAGATTCAACTTCTTCTGTTCCAGTTTGTGCCCATCCCTCTCGTGCTGTTGCTGGGTACCACTGAAAAAAGCCTGATCCCAACCTCCTTCCACCCACCCTTTAAGCGCTGATGAGATTCCCCCCTCAGTCTGCTCTTTTCCATACTAACAATCCCCAATTCTCTCAGCTTTTCCCCATCAGTCCCCTCAGCATCTTTGCAGCCCTGTTCTAGATCCCTAATCACCTTTGCAGCTCTACAAAGTGCCAGGGTTCTAGAAGCATCCTTTAAGGACAGGATGAAATCCTTGTTGTCAGCCCAGCCTGGGAACCCAGCAGAGTTGCTCCAGCCCCTGCCTGTGCTCCAGCGGCTGCAGCAGCCGAAGCAGCAGAACCAGCTGCTGAATGGCAGCTGCAACAAACCTGTGACCGGGATAGCAAAACGAGAGGGGTCTTAGATGTCCCCTGCCCCACAGCCAGCAGAGCTGCCTCGAGAGAGCTGATTTTTACTCCTATTTACCCAGTTTTTACCCAGCCCAGGCCCAGGGCAGCCTCAGCCCCATCCCAAGCTCCAGCCCAGCTGGGGGGGTGGAGGGTGTCACTGCCCGGGGATGCTCCTGCCCTCACCCAACTGCAGCTGCTGCAAGGAAGGAGCCAGAAATGTCACACGCCAGCCCTTTCCCTCCCTCCCGGGGTTAATAAACCGTCCAAGAGGGGCTGGGGGCGAGACCCGCGCCGAGCTCTCACCTGCTTCACTTGCAGGTCCACCACGGTCTGGAAGACGTGTGCCACCAGCAAGGAGACGCTGGCGATCAGCAGCGTCATGGCCAGGACCCCCACGGTGACGAGGCACAGGGACTTCATGGCTGCTGCCGTAGGAGGGACACAGACACCACCACCGCCGCCGCCGCCGCCGGGCTCCGGGCCGGGCGCGGGCAGGGGGCGGGCGGACGCC
>VWZI01000291.1:347650-361624 GCA_013396835.1 Psilopogon haemacephalus | reverse complement strand
TTCCTTCTCTTCCTCCCTTCCTTCTCTTCCTTCCTTCTCTTGTCTTCCTTCCCTTCCTTCCCCTCCCTCTCCCTCCCTTCCCTTTTTTCCTCTCTCCCTCCTTCCTTCCATCTCCACCCCTTCATTCCTCCTTATATCCCTCTCTTCTTTCCCTTTTCTCCTCTTTTTTTCACCTCCTTCTTTCCCTTCTTTTCTTCCCTCCCTCTCTTCCTCCCTCTTTCCCTGCCTCCCTCCTTCCCTCCATTCCACTTTCCCTCCTTCCCGGTGAGAACCAGAGGTGGGGAAGTTTTGGGACCCAGGCATGGCCATCAGTGCATCAGAGTGGTCCCTGTACCCTGCTTACCGGGGGAGGCAAACTGTATCCCCAAAGGATCTGGGTTGTTTCTTCTTGCCGGGGGAGCCCCCTCTGGCACGGCCAAAATCTCTCCCTCTGCCCTGGCTGGATCCGTTCAGTGTGGCTCTGGATGCAGCAGAGTTTCTGAAGAACCAGCAGGGAGACACCTAGAGGGAACATGAACAGACTCTAGACTGAAGCAGGCTTCAGTCAGGTGCCACTGTATCCTCTCAGATCAAATTCTACCATAATTCAGCTTCCACTAACACAGTGGAGCAACTCAAAAATAAATTGATGTGTCCATTTCTCCTGTAGAGCCTGGGCACCGTTGCTCCAGCTTCCCACCCAGCATCTTCATGGAAGGGAGACTTAGACTGAAGATTAGGAGGAAATTCTGTACAGTGAAGGTGGAGAGACATTGGAACAGGTTGCCCAAGGAGGTTGTGGATGCCCCCTCCATGGAGGTGCTCAAGGCCAGGCTGGATGAGGCTTTGAGAAATGAAGCCTAGTGGGAGGTGTCCCTGCCTATGGCAGGGGGGTTGGAACCGGAATCTTGAGGGTCTCTTCCAACCCAGACCATTGTAGGATTCTGTGAATCTCCTTCTGTTGCAGTGCTAGCAGGAAGAGAGCTGCAGCAGAGGCTTTCCCATAGTCCATCATCGCCCTCACCCTGCAGAGAAGGGAGGAAAGCCTCTGCAGCACAGGGCTGCTGTCCCAGAGCCATAAGCCAGCTGCCAGCAGCACTTTCGCAACTCATGAGTCAGTTCCCTCTCCTCCTGCCCTGCCAAGCCCTGAGCTGGCATCTGGCCACCCTCAGCCTGATGCCACTAATGGCTGCCTGTGGATTTCCTGCTAGGATGGACCCAAGAATCTCCCTTCCCTCCTGTCATTGTGATTGCTGTTGTGACGGTGTTAGGTTACTTCGTGCCTTTGTTTTTCTCCACTTGCTTAGGAAAGTTTTGGAGGTCACATTTCAGAGTTGTTTGCAAAAACTCAATTTTTTTTGGTGGTCGTTCCACCCATGCAATAAAAAAAAATAATAATTTTAAAAAAAAATTTAAAATATTGTTCTGGCAGCTTGTTTTCATGTAGGTTCCCACTCCACAGTGGTGTTTTTAGCTCTGGTTCACCAGAAAGCAAGTGACAGGGTAAATAATTAGAGTCTGTTTTCCAAGGCTAATTTAACTACAGCAATAGAATTCTCCCTCTGGGGGGGGGAAAAAAAATTCAATGGGAATTCTCTCTCTGAAACCATAAATCTTCTGTTACACCACAAAATGTTGGCCTTTGGTGGAGACCAGCTGTGGGGACCATTTTAACAAGCAGATGCCTCCTCCTGCAGCGTATTAAATGTGCTCTCCATGGCTGCTGAAGCAGTGGAATGGGGACCCCTTACTTGTTTCACCTGCAGCAGTGTGTTTGTAGTGAGGACATCCTGGTGCATGGGCTGCAGTGCCAGTAAGGATCCAGAATCAGTCAGAACAGAACCAGGTCTGTTGTTTCTAAAGAAGAGACAAATACAAGACAGGAACAGAACAGAATTCTCTTGTTATGTTTGTCACCACTGCTTTTCACAGCCATGAGAGAACGAGAGGAAATGGCCTGAAATTGTGCCAGGGGAGGCTTAGGTTGGAGATGAGGAAAAATTTTATTGCTTTAAGAGTGGTCAGGGATCAGAACAGGCTGCCCAGAGAGGTGGTGGAGTCCCCATTCCTGGAGGTGTTCAAGAAACCTGTGGCCATGGCACGTGGGGCATAGTTTGATGGCCATGGTTGACTGCTGGACTTGATAATCTTAGAGGGATTTCACATCCAAAACTTTTCTTCAGCAAGAAAGAGCAGATAGGAGGGGAGGATATTTTTTGTTGTCTCTTTCTGTGCACCCATGTCACTTCATGCATCTCTGGCCTTTGCCTCTTGAGATAGGAATCCTGCTTGCCCTTAATTCAGACTTTGGTGCTGCAATTATCTGTAGCTGCTGACAGAGCTGTTCACACCAGGTCTAACTGGATCCAGGTCTTGCCTTGCTTCCTTTAGGAGCTGTGACCTGAAGGCACACAGACACCAAGCAGCCCTTGCAGAATCAAGTGTAGTTTCATCTCATCTCACAAAGTGTTGTACTTCATAAACACTCCACCAGTTTCTGTCTTATCTAAAATTCTGGTGTGCTTGGCCACTCACCTCCTTCTGCTGCACGATGTTTGCAGTTTGCTTTTATCTGTGTTGCTGTGGGTGCTCTGCTTCTTTCCATCCTCAGCAGCACGTTTCTGACTCCCACCTCTGGAATACACAGCAGAAGAAAGCCAGAGGTGACTATTCCAGGGCCCACAGGAGTGATGCCTTCATTCTTTCCTTCATTTCTGAACGTGAGGCATCCCTCTCCTTTGCACACTGCCAGGAATTTAACCCCTGCCTGCATTTAACTCAGCCCAGCTCACCAGCAGAACACCAAACATGTTACAAGTAACTTGCAGGTCCTTAACATCTCAAAGTGAAGGACCTGCTCACCCCAAAGAGCTGCTGCTGGCTGGGTGCTCAATAGCATGGGCCAAGGAGGACAGCAGAAGCAGCATTGCTCCCAGTCTTACAGGTGCACCTCTTGGGAACACCCAATTGCACCAGTAGTAGACAAGGGGAATGTTCTCAGAGACTTTGCTCCTCTGCCTGTCACCTGCAGCCAACACAAAACCTCTCCATCAATGAATTTACACATAGTAGGTTTGTTACTAGCACTGCCTGCACAATGAGTGAAATAATAAATGAGGAGATGCTGATTCCAGCTGGGAGCTGAGACACTTCTGAAAGGTTTGTCAGTGGGTAGTGATCCAATTTCACTGCACTGGAGCTTTAACATCTTCTTCCCACACAGTACAAATTAACTGCTGGCAGGGAAGTTGTTCACTCCAGAGCACTCTGCACTTACCAGGCTCAGCAGTGACCTTGGAAGGGTCTGTCCACATGAAGTGCATTGGACTCACTGGGATGCAGGCTGAGACTTGTGTTTAGCACCCTTTGACTTCTAGATTTGGCGACTCTTTGGGAAAGAAGAGATTGGTCTACAGCAGTTTTGAATCTGAGGAATGAACACTTCTAAATGTTGTAAGAGCAGCAGGGAAAATGTTCTCCCTTAGAAACACAGAATTGTTTGGATTGCAAAAGACCTCTAAGATCAGCCCAACACCACCATGGCCACTAAAACATGTCTCCAAGTGCCATGGTCACAGGTTTCTTGAATGCTTCCAGGGATGAGGACTCCACCACCTCCCTGGGCAGCCTGCTCCAATCCCTGACCACTCTGGTAGCAAAGAAATTTTTCCTCATCTCCAACCTAAGCCTCCCCTGGCACAATTTCAGGCCATTTCCTCTCCTTTTATCACCTGAGACTAAGGTGAAGAGACCAACCCCACCTCACAGCAACCTCCTTTCAGGGAGCTGTAGAGAGCAATGAGGTCTTCCCTCAGCCTCCTCTCCTCCAGACTAAACACTCCCAGTTCCCTCAGCTGCTCCCCCTCAGATGTGTTCTCCAGACCCTTTACCAGCTTGATTGCCCTTCTCTGAACACCCTCCAGCTCCTAAATATCCTTCTTGGTGTGAAGGGCCTAGGACTGAATGCTTCTGAAAGTTGCTCCTGCTTGACTTGCGTGTTTGTGACCCTTTCCAGCTCAATCACCCCAGTCCTCAGGAACTGTAAGCCACACACTACCATACCACCCCCGCATGCTTGTAACTGTGATACAGGTCATGGCACACACTAAAGCCTCCACACACCCAGCTGTACTCCTCATCAGCTGAGCTCTGCCCAAATTAACCAGTGCACCACCTCGACGCCCATCAGCCACTTCTCATTTGGTTTGCTGGCTCCATGACTCACCAACTGCTGCTGCATGGAGAGCCTCATGATGAGGAGGTGGCAAACTCTGCCACCTTTATAGGAGGACATTGCTTCAGGCCACCCTTTCCTTGCTGTTCTTTCCACCTAGATTTCTCTCCTCACTCAGTTCCACTCTACTCCAGACTTCACCTTGAATCTAATGAGCCCCCATTCTCTTCTTGCCCCGCATCCACCACTCACCCACACTATGTCTTCTTTGCACATCTTTGCACCTTAGGAAGAAAGAAATTCTTTGCAGTGAGGGTGGTGAGACACTGGAACAGGTTGCCTGGGGAGGCTCTCCCTGGAGGTGTTCAAGATCAGGTTAGATGAGGCCTTGAGCAACCTGGGCTAGTGGAAGGTGTCCCTGTCTGGGGCAGGGGGATCAGAACTGGATGATCTTGAAGGTCCCTTCCAACCCAACCCATTCTATGAATCTGTGAACCTTGTCTTCGTTCCTAAAGGATGGCAGAGCCCTCACTGCTGGGCTTGGACAGTCTCAAGGAACCATGCTAAGGGATGTGGGGTGAAGGAAATGTGGGATCAGACAATGCCACTAGTGGCCATGTAAGACAGGCTATGATTTGCACTGAGCTGGGAAACAGGCATCTTGCTAGGAAAGGAGGGACAAGAAGCCACAGGGCGTGCAGTGGAGTGTGTGGGAGATTCTGGCAAGAGGCACTGAGGACCTGACTTGCAGTGCCAAGCTCATCTGATCAGGAGATCTACTGTCAAAGGTTTACTGCCTGAAATTCAGCTGTAGCTGCCAGACTGCAGGTTGTGACAGTCCAAAACACTTTCTTCTCATGTGCTCTGTCTTGTACTCTTGTGCACTAAATCCTGCTCTCCACCTGGTTTCTTCTCTGAGGACACCTCAGGTGATGGGAGGAGGCCTTCTGGGTTAGGCAGGGAGAGCCCAGGGAGCCTGTCAGAACTTCTCCAGGCCCTCAGCTTTCTGTACAGTCCTGAAAACACCAATAGGACCTGCCAGGTTTGCTGGATGGAAGCCCTCTGATCTGACAGGAGTTTTGCACATGGAGAGTGCCAGAGTGCAAAGCAAATCACAAATTGGTTTGTTTTGTAGTGCTGCCAGGTGCATCTCTTTACTTCCAGCTGGCTGAGTTAGTCTGGTGAACCTAGTTGGTGGGGGGGGGAAAACTCCCAAACCACCAACAGGTGGCATGAAGGGAGGGGGCAGAGACAGACCTGTTATGGTTTGGATTCAGCCTGCCTGAGCACAGCTTCAGCAATCCATCCCTACTCCAAAGTGACAGAGAGCAGGTTTAAAAGCAGCAGACACATTTGCCTGTCCTGTGAGTCATGTTCCACATGAATGCAACTCCAACAGGACAAAGGTGAAGGACACTCCACTGCAGTGGCCCTGGGGAAGTGCATTTGCCATGTCCTGTTGCTACATCCATGTTCAGTGCTCCACATCCTTCTACTCTGGATGAGAAAGACAAACTTTTGACACAGTTCTGGGGGCCTGGGTGGCTCAGTGAAAACCCCACTGAGGTGCTCTAGGAGTCTTGTTTTTGCCTTTTTGCATCCTATGCTCAATTCCTTAGTGACCTGGAAGAGTTCAAAAGCAGATTCTAGAGCTTCAAGTGCATGCTGCTGCATTAAAACCTAGATGCCTGCTACCTCTACATACTGTTCACTGAGGAGAAGTGGAGATCTGGCGTAATAAGTCAGGGATTTGAGCAGAGGCTAACCTGCAGCTGACTGTGCCTGTGCATTTGAGCATGCCTGCAGACCTACAGCCACTGTCTGCTGTGTTTTGAGCCCATCTTACATCACAGACTGCTCTCTTCCCTTGCTCCCAAGATGAAGATAGGTGTTGAAGGCTGTAATTAGATGGCTTTGCCAGCCTGCATTACATTATTATTTACTCAAGTGATCAACTAGATCTAATTAAAATTCTGAAATGCCTTGTAGCAGGCAGTGTCGGCACAGCTGAGCTCACTGGAGTCTTACCATGCACAAATCCTGCAGTCTCAGCCCACAAATGCACCAGACATTGCTACAGGTGAGGAAAAAGTCCCAAATGGGAGCCTCTTCCTGCTTCCCAATGTCTGCTGCGCTGCAATGCTTGCTTGGCTGGCCCAGGAGTGAAGCCAGAATGAGTCATTCCCTAGCCCTGCTCCCAGCTAGTTAGTGGCAGCCGTTGGTAAACAAATGCTCTGTAAATCAGCCCTGACACAAAGAGCTGGTGTCTGCCAGCTGCACAAGGAGGCAGTGTGTGTGAGAGCCCCCAGAGCCCGCCCAGGGCAGCCAGCACTAGCTACAGGCATGAGAGGAACTAGCTTCCATGGAAAGGTGCCAGGCAGCACAGGTCTGAAGTGAGCTGTGCAGCAGAAGGATGGAGGCAGTGATGTCAAAGAGTCAAAACCACGGAGTTAAAGAAAGGAGACAGCATCTCTTTCCTTAGCACCTATCATCTCTACTGGCAGCATCAGAAGAAAATGGGTAAAAGTGCAGAACATTGAAGTGCACAGTGCTGGGCTGCCCAGAGGCACTGCAGCTAACCTTGTGTGCTGAGGTGGGAGGAGGTGGCTCAGTTGTCTACTTGTTCTTGAGTGAGCTTAGCTGTGTGGTGCACTGGGGCTGGTGTTAGTGGTTCAGGGACATGTGTATTGCACAGTGCTGGGGAGATGTGTTCCTGCATCTAAGAGCAGCCTGAGGGCTGATCAATACTTCAAAGGTGGGTGGCAGGAGGATGGGAGCAGGCTTTGTTTGGTGGTGCCCAGTGACAAGACAAAAGGCAACAGGCTGCCCAGAGAGGTGGTGGAGCCTCCATCACTGGCAACATTCCAAACCCACCTGGCTGTGTTCCTCTGTGACCTTCTCTAGGTGACCCTGCCTTGGCAGGGAGGTTGAACTGCATGATCTCCAGAAGTCCCTTCCAAACCCCTACCACTCTGTGACCGGGAGTGAACTGTTCCCTTCGGCAGTAATCCATCTCCCAGCCCCACCTAAGGAGGTGCAGAGACATGCTGTGGGGCAGCAGCTCAGCATCACTGCCCAGCTGAAGGCAAAGCTTTGGCACCACAGTGCAACTAGCCCCAAGTTTGGCAGGGTTTGACCCTAACAGGGTAGACAAAATGCAGCAACTGTGTGGCTGGGCAGGCTGCCAACCTCCCTGCAGGAGCCGCTGAAGGCCATGCAGTGTGCAGTGATGTGCACCGTTTTCTCCACATAAAAGTGGCACTGACAAAAACCCACGGGAGGAGAAGGGGAGGGCCAAGCAGAGAGTACTTTGGGGAAGCAAAAACATGACACCCCTGGCTGGTTGTAGCATGTGATGCTGTGGGATGGAGTCATGGCATCAAGTGCTGCCTTGTTAAGCACAAATTGCTTGCCGGTGTCTTGCCTTTTCTTCCAACATGACTGGCTGGGAAAGCTCTTCATGCTTTCTCCTGTCATCAGACTCAAGCAGCACATGACTAAGTGACCAGTGACATTCAAACATTCAACCCAAGAAAGAGGAACCTGTGGGGACAGTTTCAGAAGAGAAAGATTGGATGTCAGCTCAAGTGTACTTCGAGGCCCACAAAATATTCTTGTTGCTGCCTTACTTTTATATCCCTGGCTTCTTATTTCAGGGTGGAGAAATGGGTTACAGCAACGAAGACTCTCCCATGCAACTCCGTGATCTGCTGTCACAAGGACAAAGGGGAATGGTTGGAAGCTGAGGGAGAGCAGGGTCAGACTGAATCTTAGCAAGAAGTTTTTTGGCGTGAGGGTGAGCTAAGGCACTAACATGGTAAGCTCTAGCTGAACAAAGACCTTTTGCTGTCAAGCTTGCAGACACTGCAAGAGAGAGTGTGACAAGATAACCACATTCCACACCAGCTTCCTGGCTAAGTGTCCTCTCAGGAGCTGGTTTTCCCCAGAAACTAACCCCACACTTCTAGTACTATCTCCACCTCAGAAGCTTATCCCTGCCAGCTGCAAACACAGATGTCCTTCTTTTTTTTTTTTTTCACCGCAAAACTCAAGCTTGTATTTGTTTTCTCAGTGCTCTTCAGACTTTGGACTCTGATAAATTTCTGAGTTAAAAGTAGCTTGAAAATAAATATTTGGATGTCTTTGATGCTGCATTTTTCAGTGGGCCTGGCAAGGTAAAGGATCTACGTGAAAGTCAAAGCTTAAAGCCTTGGGCGTATTGATTGCTTGGCTGAGAAGCTCCCCAGGAGCCAGCAGTGCCCTCATGCAGCCCAGCAGGCAGCTGTGTGCTGGGCTGCAGCCAGAGCAGTGTGGGCAGCAGAGCAGGAGAGGGGATTCTGCCCCTTGGCTCTGCTCTGCTGAGACCTCACCTCCAATCCTGCTTCCAGTTCTGGTGTCCCCAGCATCAGAAGGACACAGAGCTGCTGAAGTGAGTCCAGAGGAGGCCACAAAGATGATCCAAAGGCTGCAGCACTTCTGCTATAAAGACAAATTGAGGGAGCTGGGGGTGTTCAACCTGGAGAAAAGAAGTCCCCAGGGGGTTGTTAGAGCTGCCTTCCAACAGCTGAAGGGATCCCACAGGAAGGCTGCAGAGAGACTTCTCCTGAGGGTGTCTAGAGACAGGACAAGGGGAATGGTTTGAAGCTGACGGAGGGCAGGGTTGGGTTGGGTCTTAGGAAGAAGTTCTTCAGTCTGAGGATGGTGAGACTCTGGAATAGGCTGCACAGGGAGGTTGTGGCTGCCTCCTCCTTGGGGGTGTTCAAGGCCAGGTTGGATGAGGCCTTGAGCAGCTAAGTCTAATGGAGAAGTCTCTCTGCCCATGGCACCTGGGTTGGAGTAGATGATCTCTAAGGTCCCTTCCAACCTAAGCCAATCTCTGGCTCTATGATTTATTCTAAGCTGGGAGGAAGTGAAAAGCATCAGATGCCAGCCATGAAATGGTGTATGAACTGCAGTTGTACCAGCTAGGGGAAAGGAGAACAACAAAAAGCATGACTTGAAAAGACAGTGAGTAAAAACCAAGGAACAACCATCCAGGCAGGAGTTCAGCAAGGGAGGAGGGTTAGAATGATTCTGGAAGATTGTACATGTCAGCAACATCCTGGTTGTGCACAAACCAGGAGAACAAAGGCCTGGGTAAGGCCTCCTCTGGGGTGCCACCTGTGTCCAGCTTTGGTGACTGCTCTTCAAGGAGGCAAACGACATGAAAGCAGGGAGAGCTACAGGAATGACTGCACACCAGTGACCAACAGGCCAAGGTGGAGCAGAGTGACTCACACAGGTAAGAGATAGCTGAGGGCAAGCATAGGATGCTCCAGCTAAGTACAAGGCTGACGGTGAGCAAGGGGAAATACTTTGCTCTATGATAGGCTTTTTGAGGCCGGTGTAAGTTGCTAAGAGCATCCGAGAAGACCACCTCCTCACTGCCTGGGCTGTCAGCCACACTCCTCATGTGCCACCTGCTGGCTCCGGGGAAATGCTGCACGAAGAAGCATCCAGGGCTGGTAACTCAAGTATTGGCCCTTGGTAAGGAAAAGGATGCTTCAGAAATACACCCGCAGCTATGCTTTCTTCCCAGAGTGTGATGCAGTACGGAATGTCCTTTCCATCCTTCTGTCTGCCTGGGTGAATATCTAGTAGAGAAATTGTCAAGCAACTGCCACAAAACTCCTCATGGCAGCAGAGACTTCAATTCTAGGTTTTAGCCTGGCTTCTAGGGAAGGCTACTTTAGGCTGAGCTTTGAGAGTTATGGTTGAGGTATCTATGGGATGATGTTGTCTCTTTTCTTGTCTCCTTTCAGCTCTGCCCTTGTGCACATCTTCTCTCTGGGGACAGGACGAAGAGGTGAACAAAATACCTTACTTCTGTATCTGCTTCCAGAGCTTCATCTGTGCTTCTCCCTTCTCACTACCTTCTTTCCTCCACTCTTTGTCTCTTCTTTGACTACAGAGGTAAATTCCCAAGAGAACCTGACCATTTCCAGTTAAACAATCCATGCCTTTGACTGCAAAGAGAAAACAACTCTCTAGCACATGGCTATGTTGGAAAACTTGACAGCAATAATAGACAAGACATAAATCTCTCTTGTAGTCTTCATATTAAAAGAATTGGTGGTGCTGAACATGATTTATACCTTACAGCTACTGCAAGGGGTAAGTACCAAAGCACCTTCCTGCAGCACCAGGGCTTAATCTCTCCTCTAACAAAAAGTGATATGATCAAGAGAGTTACTACATATATTTTGTAGGAATCACATCAGCCCAAAGTTGCTAAGACTTTGGTTTTTCATTCAGCTGATTGCTGGCAACAGCTGCTTGGTTTTTCACTCCGTGACAGCAAGAATCCACAGTGTGGCAATGAGCAAACGCTGTCAGTGGTGATCGCTGGAAAGCTGCTACCTGCTTCCAACCTCACCTGTCACTTCTTCTCCTTTCCCTCCTCATTGGAGCTCCATAAAAGCACTGCTGGTTTTTTCATGTGTTCAGGAGGATCTCTCTGCAAGCCTCCACAAAGCTTTCAGTGCCAAACTCTCATTCTTGGATTGTCTGTGGGCAGCCACAGGGGTTAACAGGGCTCCTTAACTTCTATTTCTTTCATACTTGTTCATGCTTCTATTTTGATCTGCCCAACACAAGGCAGTGCTCTCCAACATCATTAACACAGCCACTTTGGATACCACAGGATCAGACATAGGCCAGGCTCAAAAACACTCCCTAAGGAGCATCCCCACTGCCACTGCCAGGGCCAGAGGAGTGGGATGGGCGGCCAGGACGCTGTTTCCGCAGGACATTTCTCACCTGAGATTCCCGCTCACCACACTAGATGGCACAGCTTGCAGAGTGATATTCAGAAAGCCGATTTAAGGCAGTGCACACGGGCCAGGAGTTCCTACGACCAACTGTGGCTGTAGAGGTGTTTCTAGGACGGTAACAGCAAATATCCACCCTACTGTTCTGGTTTGGAGATGGAAAAAGGTAGCAAGTAAGTTCCTGCCTGCAATGATCTGTGTGTTTGCTTCAGAACAGGAACCTCAGCCCTCAGCATCCTCTTCTCACTTCTCTGCTGTCCAGCATCTCTTCTTCTAACACTCATAAACCATGAAAACAAAGGTCTGCACAAAACAAGCAGTGAGGACAAGGGAGCTGAAGGGTCAAGACAACTCTTTTCTGCAATGGTGTGGACTTAACACTGGACTAAAATGCAATCCTGCCCAGGAGGGATGCAAATTATGAAGCATTTTCAGGTCCTGTCCCTCAACAGCCACTGTTAACAAGAAGTCCCTGATAAAGCTGAACTCCATTCTCACAGATACCTCTCTCGCCTCTGAATTCTGGCTGTTGCCCAGCAGGAGACAAGGATGGCCATGGTCTAGGAGATCACAGCCCTCAAAGTGCATTCAACCAGTGGATGCTGATGGCACTTGGAAGCAACTGGGCAAAAATATCCTCTGGGAACTGTGTAGGTCTTCTGTGGCAATCTGAGATCTGGGTTGCAGAAGTGTCCTTCTCTGCCTGGCTGTGCTCCAAGCTTGGCTCTGGTGACACCTGGGTCCTTTGTGAGTCCCTCTTTCTGTACTCATTCAAAGGCAGTGATGACAATTACTTGCCGAGCACTCAAAGCAAGCTGTGAGCTTTCCTTCAGATCTTCTGCACACACTGGCAGAAAGAGAGTCTGGCAACAGAGGAGACTTGGACGAGCACAGAAGAGGAATAGAACCAAAGGAGACCTTTGCTCTTTTCTTTGCTCATTAAAGCAGCACCCTGCCTTTCATCGTCTACATTTTTATGTCTTCAAAATAAACCCTTCCTTAAGGATGTCTCTAATAGTCCCTTCTAAGCTTGGTGTCTCTTCCTTCCTCTGCTGTTTTATCAGCTATGTTTGAGGAAAGAAATACTGGGGCTAGCAGCTCCAAAGTGCTGAAGGATCTCTTTTAGTGATACAATAATTAATGATTTTTGTTTGCTCTGCTTCAGGGAGATGAGTAGGAATCTAAAATTGCAGTATGTACATGCAGAAATAAAGAACAGCAGCATGGAGGTGCCCTAACAGATAATCCTGGCTGAGCAGGGTGGGGACAAATCCAGAGCATGGGACTGTCTCTGTTTTGCGGGCTAGGACAAAAGGAATCTAAGCGAGCTGTGAAACTATCATCCACTACACAGTGAGTGTCAGTAGTTAACACAACTCATTACAGCCCAGTGTCTGCTTTAAGTAGCAAGGCTAAGCTGCACCTTGAAACATCAAGAGTGGTAAAACACAGTGCACCCAAACCCGTATTCATTGAGACAGTGCCCTGGCAGGTCCTGCCTTCTCAGTTCTTGTCTCCCTCTGTACTCTGGAGCAGAAGATCTGAGCAGTGTGTGTGTTTAGCACCTGCCCCAGCACATCCCACACACCAAAGCATGCGGAGAGATATTTTTTGCCGAAGCATGAGCTCAGCATTTTGCTGGAGGAGGGCTTCTTAGTGGCTGTGGTTAGCACAGAAAGGACAACTATTTAGATCGTGGATTCTGTGCATCTGCACAGGCCACCACAGACCATACCAGCCAGGGAGCTGCACCACAGAGACTGCACACTTGTGCTTCTATAAATTGGAGTGACATTTACTGTCCTGTTAAGCTGAGGTAGCACTGCTCCAAGTGACACTGAAAGATTAAGGCATTCACACACTGGAAATAGACTTATTGGGACATCCACTTAGCCCTTCTCTTTTCTAATGAGATAGGGGATGAAAGCTCATCAGTGGGCTTTAGATATCAAGTCATGGCAACACCTTTGGTCAGATAAAGAGAATGGGTTTTTTAAAAAAGGCAGCAGTGGAAACCGAATGGAGCTGCCTCCCCCCAACTCCTTCCCTGGTGATAATCTTTGCTCTTAACAGTCCAATAAACACTTTTACAGTTGTTGTTTAATTACCCCAGGGTTACCAACTCAAAATACAAAGTCATAAGATGCATTTACTAAATCTCCTGGGCTCCTAGGAAGAGTGAGCTTTGAAATAAAATTTGACATCATCCCTTCAAGAGGAAAAATGGGTGGTAAAATTAAGGTAAGTTAAAGGAAACATCAAATATCCCCTGTACTGGTGGTCTCTGGAAGTCTTGGTAGTTCAGAAAAGCTTCCTGAGCATAACACTGACACAGGAGAGTTGGATAACATTAAGAAATCCAAATATCGTTTTAGTCTTACTTAAAATGCAGGTTTCTCTTAGAGTATGATGCAAAAGTTGTAAAATGAGTGGAGAATTAATCACACTTCTCAGAGATAGCAGAGAAAGCTTGGGTTTTTATAGGGGGTGGATTAAGGGGTGAAAAATTGCAGAAAAGGAGGTGGAGAGAGAAAGCATTAAAAGTAGAAGCAAAGCAGCCACACAGCACAGCTCTCGTAGAGTCTCTATGTGTCTAAGGCCACCAGTACTGCCAGAATTAAACGTCTGCAGCCACTACAGCTCCAGTGCTTGCTTTCATGTAAAAATAGGAAAGAATCTCAACTTCTGCAGGTCACCTCTCTTCATTTTTGCATTATCTGTGCTTTAAAATACCTCCAGCACGGCTCCTTAGCGCAGAGTGCCTAGTTAAGAAGATGAAACGAGGAAGCAAGAGGAGAAAGGGAAGAGATGGCAGCAAAGGGGCAGCGAGAAGCCTCCAAACTTTTCCTCACCTAACTTCTCCCCTACCCAAGCCGCCGTTGCCCCCCCGGCGCACTCCGAGGGCAGCCTCCTCCCTCTCTCCCTCCCCGCCGGGGCGGCTCCTCCCCGGGGCCGGGGCCCGGCTTAAAGCGTCGCGGCGGGGGCGGCGGTGGCTGCCCAGTGCCAGCGCCC
>VWZI01000291.1:320024-340110 GCA_013396835.1 Psilopogon haemacephalus | reverse complement strand
AAAAAAAAAAAAAAGTAATTAGATGGAATGTTTAAGTACTTTATAAAGTAAAGTTCTTAGAAAATAAAATTTGAAACAATAAAACTTGTAGCAGCAAAGAAAATTAGTAAGAAGAGAAGGTTATTAACTGGAATGTGTAATTTCTGGCATGGATCTTTAAGTGAATTTCTGTTTAAGTGAATATACAACTACATTACTATATTGCCTGTAAATGTCTCCATTCAGGGAATGGAGAAAAGGTGTTTTCTTTTTTTAACTAAAGTAGTGTTTGCAACCATGATTTGCCAAGCCCTTCTCTGCCAGCTGAGCTGCAAGGTGGTCCAAAGGAAAGCAGTAGTGTCAGTTGCATTTTGCAAATGTAAAACTTAAGGTACAGAAAAGTGTAACTTACTAAAGCCAGGAATAAAACCAGAAAGGCCAAGAGCAGTGCAGAAGCCACCAGACACTGTGCTGGCTGAACATAAACACCCACAGATGAGAGATAAAGAGCGGTGCCACTTATCTTCCTCTGAGCAGTGACTGGCAACTGAGTGAAGGTGACAGTTGTGACCTGCTAAATCTTTTGCTAGATCCCTCTCCACTGTCCTGATTGGGAAGGAACCCAGCCAAGCCCTTTGCTTCAGTAAAATGGGACAAGACTTACCTATTTGGGAGGCTGTGGGTGCAGCCTCTGGAGAGCCAACCTTGTTTGTTGACAGTCTGTGCCGTAGAGAAGTGCTGGGGCCAGCTGCAAGGCCATCGGGTGGAGAAGTTAATAACATGTGTACTGGAGACTTTGCTCTGTACCTCTGCTCCTGAGAGGCTTTCTTGGGGGAGGATGTATAACAAGGAGCTGCTGAGAAGACAGAAGCATCTCCTAGAAGACAGCCAAGGAAAGAGCAGTGAGCAGGAAGAGAATAGAATAAGCCAGGTTGGAAGAAACCTCTAAGATCATCCAGTCCAACCTATTGCCCAGCCCTATTCAATGTCACTAAGTGCTCCATCCAGGCTTTTCTTGCATCCTCCAAAACAGCTTTGACACTCTGCTCTGTAGCAGTCACAGCATTGGGTTTCCCTTTCATTGTGCTCCTTTCCTTATTGGTAGCCAAGGTAGCAGGAGACTACTACAAAGCAGCAGAAGGCAAGTCCTGCTTTTTCCTGCTGGCTACTCCATCTTTTAGTCTTACCCCAACACCCCTTACCCCAATACCCCTTACAGGACATCTTATAAGTAATTCAGGGAGTTTCTTACAAACTTCCCTTGTTCAACTACTTCTTGAATCTTCCATGAAAAAAAAAAAAAGATTCTTGCAGATATTTTGGAAGCTAAGAAAAATCCCTGCAGTAGGCTTCCTGGAAGGCTGACAGTAACTACCCAGGAGATTTTAAGACTCAGAAAAATAAAAGACAACCCATAGTAGTTACTCCTGAGGACAAGCAGGAGTTGTAGCCTACATCTGAGGCACAGTGAGTCTCAGAGTCCTGCACAAGACTATCCCTATTCATGAATATCTACCATGGAAGACTAATTTTTGGTGTGCTGATACCAGCCTTTACAGAGCTGGTTTGCAACAGGATGCAGATTTTGCAGTAGGTGCCATGAAGACTGCAACAGCACCTACCAGGAGGTATTTCAGTAAATGACTTAAGAGAATATACTGTATTTGGACTATATTTTTTGTAATATTCTGTAATGATTCAATTTTGACCTTGATATGGGACACTCACTCTCAAGCATGGCCAGTGGAAACTTACCACGAGATGAGAAGGGCAGAGCAATGTCTTGGGGCTGAAGAGCTGCAGTATTCAAGCATGAAGGATGCCTGCAAACCAAATGATGTCAAAGCTTGCATTCTGGAGGCCTTATGCTAAGTTTTGCTGATGCTAGTTAGCCTCCACAGTCAGAATGTGAGTCTCTCGTGTGTGATCTCCACATTTCATACATGTAAATTAAATGCAAGCAATGTAAATAAGTTCCAGGGCCTTTTTTGAAAAAGGGGGATGAAAGTAACATCACAGCTTTGTTTTGCAGTTCCCAGGAAGCTTTTAGCATTATGAATAAAACACAAAGTAGCTTAGGACTGGTGCTGTATTACAATAGAATTAGAAAGTGAATCTCAAATGAGTACTTTATGAAGGAGGTTCCTCAGCTAAGTGAAAGCACTTCTCACTATCCCATAGTCTCTAGCTGCAGTCTCCCTGCATGGAGAAACACATGGCTGGCAGAATCACCCAAAAAAAAGCCCCAGTTGTGCCAGGAAGATTTTTGCATTTCATACTTTTAGAAGACCAGCTTGTTCCAAAGCTGAGCAAGTATGGCAGCCACATTCTATGAGTGCAGAAGCAGCATCATGAGACTCTTCTGTGAGTTCAGTCTAAAAGGTCTGTTAGAGCTGGAGTCAATTTAGACCAGTGTAGTAATGGATATCTTTGGGAAATAAAGTAGTGGATTCATTATGGATTCTGGGCAGTCACAAAGGTGGGAGAAAGACAAGAAACTTCTGCTTTAGAGAAGACTGCAATCTTCCTGCTGGTTAGTCATACCACACTGCTTCTATTTAGCTTCTTCACGCTCAGTGTGCTTGCAGAAAGGCATCCAATAGTGATCCTGAAGCACCAGAGCACAGGTGAAGAAGGCACACAACAGCACAGCACACAACAGAAGTAGCAGCATTTTAGTCTTACACTGTATTCCTTGTGGTTGGTAAAGATGGGTTTCCCCCACTGTTATGGTCACCCTGGCCAAGATCCACAGTGCCATTGTCCGAGCATGTTAACTCTTGAAGAATCCTCTTCAGGTCCTGCAATGGTTCTCCCTTCAAAATGCCTGGTTTGGAAGGCACCTGAAATAAAACCAGCCAGTACAAAGTATTGATAAAGGCATTTTCTTCCCCACTTCTTACCTATACTCATGCAAAGCCTCACATTTTCCCCTCCCTACTCTTGTCTTAGCAGTTAAAAACTGGGTGGTGGTTTTGGCCATTTTAGTTTCAGAGGCTATGTCATGGTAACTTGAAGAATGTCAAAATACTGCTTTCTGATCTGGAAAGCTACCTGACAGAAATGTGTAAAGCAACTGATTATGACTGAGGGACAACACAGCCAACTAGTTGTTGTAAAAAGGATACAACTACTGTTTCAAGGTTAAAAACCATTAAATAAGCCTTTAATTATGAAAGCTGCCACCCTACCGAGCTCAACCATCAGCTTTTTCAGTACTCAGAACCACTAAGCTTTGCTTGTGTGACAGCTCTGCTTTCTCCTTTTCAAGCTGTGATCCCAGCTATTAGTGTAGAGCACACAAAGAGCTCTGAAGACAGGAGGACTCCTTTGCCAGGCTATTTTCTAGGCCACTCCTTTCTAGCACAGCTGAGCTGTCTGCAGATATAAACCACGTCACTGTCAGAGCCATGCTCTGAGATGGAGTGCAATATTTGTCTCATTTTACTGGTCAGGACTGGAGGCAAAGGCCTGGTTCAAAGAATCTTTTCTGTGAAGAACTGGATTTTTCACTGCTCAGCAAGTCACACGTTCAAAGCACTGCTTCTGCTGCCTTACACATGGGGATGGAACTGGCTAGAATTTGCTAACACTTTGCCACTGGAAAAAAATAAAAAAGTAATTTCCAATGGCAACACACTGGTTTCAGCAGAGGTTTTATGGAGAACTAATTCTCAGCTTCAGGGAGTCCCAATGAGAACAGACTAATTTCAGAGGGGTTTTTATGGAAAACAAATCCTCAGCTTCATCATGGCTGAATGTGACACTGAGACAGATCAAATCCTTCTTGTCCACATCCTGGCTAGGAAACAAGGCTATTGACCAGGTAGAGGCTCTCTCAATTCTTGGGTATGCATCATTTTGTTCAATAACTACAACATCTGGAACAATTTTGTTCCTGCATGAAGCAAGAAGATTCAATTAGACCATAAACCAAATTCTTCTATGACATGTGATGTCCTCTCCTTGGTACTGCATTAAAAATCACTCCTTTATCCTTCTTGATCCTCCAAAGTTCTCAGTGAAATGAGAATGGGAGTGCCTGGTGCTGCAGGAATTTCCCACTGTCATTTGTTCCTTGAGGTGTGATTATTGTGACTGTAATTATTCCTTGAATAACATCTGTCACCACAGCAGGAATGAAACCAGGAAACACTACAGAAATTTACCTACACTAACTTGCAGTCTGTGGAGGTAAAAATGAGTGGAAAAAAACCTCTATCAATTTCTGTGGGAGATAGAGCAGGCCCCTTTTGGAGCAGATATCTTTCTCTGTAAATATAAACTACACACAGATTTATCTCTGTGTAGATAAAAAAAATCTACACAGAAGATACCAAAAGAGTTCGGGTGTTGATTTGTTGGGGTTTTTTGTTTTGTTTTTTTTTTTAATGAGAGATTTGTGTTATTATCTGTAACAAAGGTTGGATGAGGCCTTGAGCAACCTGGTCTAGTGGAAGGTGTCCCTGTCCATGGCAGGGGGGTTTGATTAGATGATCTTTAAGATACCTTCCAACCTAAACCATTCTAAGAATCTAAAGTCTGACTAGTAGGAGGTATCCCTGCTCATGGCAGAGGGGTTGGAAGTAGATGATCCTTAAGACCCCTTCCAACATAAATAATTCTATGAATCTAATTTAAATCTGAAAGCAAATGTACAAAAAGAAAAGGAAGGAAAGACGAGGATGTGATTTTTAAGACACAGTTGGTCAAAACCAGTGAAGGCTGGCTTGGAGAAAGATTTATGGGGTTAAACGTTACTACAGGTCAATCAGATAGTGAAAGGAGTCAGAAACTAGGTACTATTTTCGCTGCCCAATGTAAATGATTTACAGTGAGAAAAGTACTAGGAATAAAAAAGAAAGGGAAAAACCAAACAGCTTACAGATGAGTAGATTCAATTTTAACAGTTTTATTAGTGCTATTGGTGAGAGAAGTAAGATAAACTCCATTATAATCCATAGAATTTTTTACTGTCCAGCTGCTTTTCACATGGATTTCACAAATGGAAAACAAGGTGAAAATATCTGAGAAACTACAGAAATGTAATGCTAAGAATTCACTCTTGGACACCCCTACCAGATACTCTCCAATTTTAAACATCCATGTTATTTTTACCCTTTGGAACATTCTCATTTCCCATTTGAGACAGGTACTCACGTGAAGGGCACAGCTGGCCAAGCTCAAGGAAGGTGGCAGGAGAGCAGAGTGCAGGTGGGAAAGGGGCACTATGTGCCTCAGCTTGCCTGAAGCAGAAGCAGATGAATAGCCTGGGCCCTGCAGCTCCTGCAGAAAAACATTAGCCAAGTGGAATAAACAGGTACAGCTAAGCAGAAGAAATGGCTACAGGCAACATGCCCTCAGCAAGAGGCCATCCCTTTTAGTCTGATTGCTTAAGGCTTGGATATTGTGTGGGCTTCTTTTTTTTTTTTCCCATGCTGCCTAACTAATTAGCACAATGAAATTAAATTCAGAGCCTTTGATAACAGCCTACATGCAGCTTTAAGGTTGCTGGGACAATGATTTGAAGGTGGAGCAGGGGAGATTTAGCTTGGATGTCAGGAGGAGGTTCTGCACAAGGAGAATGGGGAAATACTGGAACAGGTTGCCCAGGGATGTAGTTGATGTCCCGGGAGACACTCAAGATCAAACTCGATGTGGCCCTGAGCAGCCTGCTCTAGTTGGAGATATCCCTGCTGACTGCCAAGGGGTTGGACAAGATGAGCTTTGAGCATCCCTTTCAAGCCAATACAACCTGTGAACCTGTGGCTTTGAAGCCTGAAGGTGGGTGCCCAAGAGCTTGGGCACCCTTTCTGTCTCTGACAGTTGCGCTAACACAAGGCATTCCTATAGATCTTAGCTCTAACTACTTTTTCAGCATAATGTCACAAACATAGAATCAGTCAGTGTTGGAAGGGACCACAAGGATCATCTAGTTCCAACCCCCCTGCCATGCCCAGGGACACCCTACCCTACATCAGGCTGCCCACAGCCTCTGCCAGCCTGGCTGCAAACACCTCCAGGGTTGTGGCCCCAACCACCTCCCTGGGCAGCCTATTCCAGGCTCTCACCACTCTCATGTTGAAGAACTTCCTCCTCACATCCAGTCTGAATCTCCCCACCTCCAGCTTTGCTCCATTCCCCCTAGTCCTGTCACTACCTGAGAGCCTAAAAAGTCCCTCCCCAGCTTTTTGTAGGCCCCCTTCAGATACTGGAAGGCCCCAATAAGGTCACCTGGGAGCCTCCTCTTCTCCAGATTGAGCAGCCCAAATTCTTTCAGTCTGTCCTCATAGCAGAAGTGCTTTTATTTGTCTCAGGCTGCAAGAAAATGCTGCAGTGTCACTGAAAGCAAAGTCTAGCAGCTGAAGCCTGTGGTCCCATATACCTGTAGCTGTTGCCCTTTTTTCTGTTGCTCTCCTTACTGTAAAGATCGCTTCTGAGGAACTGGAATTATGGGCATGACTTGTGCAGCAATGAGATATTCCACATAAACAAAGGCTGCACAATTTTTAGAGTGCTTTGCAATAGAGAAGGTTAAACCTAAAGTCAGGACACCAAGTAAGTGCATCTAACTTACCACCTCTGCTTCTCAGGAGTAGCCTCACCTTGACATCCAACGTGTGCTGCAGCCTGAAGCGCATTGCTTCCTGTTCCTGACACTGGATTATGCACTGGTACTCTGCAAACTGCTTGGATGCCTGCATGAGGGCAGAGAAGAGGCATCAATTTTTTCTCATAGAACTGCAGAACCATTTTGGTTGGGAAGGACCTTGTAAAACCAAGACCAACCTTTGCTAGATTATTGAATTATTGGAATATTAGAAAATTGTGTCCAGTTCTGGGCCTCTCAGTACAAGAAGGACCTCAGAGAACTGCTTAAAAGAGTCCAGCACAGAGACACAAAGCTGCTGCAGGCAGTGGAACGTCTCCCTGTGAGGACAGGCTGAGGGAGCTGGGGCTTGGAGCAGGGGAGCCTGAGGGTGACCTCATTCAAGCTGATCAAGATGTGCAGGGCAGTGTCAGGAGGACAGAGCCAGGCTCTGCTCAGGGATGTCCAATGACAGAAGGGGCAATGGGTGCCAGCTGGAGCAGAGGAGGTGCCACAGGAACAGAAGGGAAAACTTTGTCACTGTGAGGGTGCTGGAGCCCATCACAGTATCATAGTATCACAGAAGGGAGCTAATCCTGTCAGGAACCATTCCCTGGGACTGAAAAATTCCACTAAACTATGCAAAAACTGTACTCCAGGTTGATAGCTTTGTTGACCTGTCTTTGTTGTTTGATGCTCTTTCTTCTTTAACGACTGAAGAAGATCCAATCATGAGGCTATTTTTCATTAAGTGCTTATCAGGATAACAAGAAGAGAGGAAGCTCTAAACCAGAGCACAAAAAGAGACAGGTATCTTTAAGGACCAGACTCCAGCAGAGTTCCCTCCTTGGTTTTAAAATAAAACCTGCCTCCCTTCCTGTGCTGCTTTGTGACTGCCACTAAGGCTTGAGCAGGCTCCCTGAGGCACTGTGGATGCATCACTTTTCCCAAGTGACTGTAGAGGAAACCACTCAGAGGTCTCACTGAAACGGAATGACCTTATCAAGGTAAATTACTTTCAATTACCTTATCAAGAGCTGTCTCCATCCTAGATATTTTTTCCTTCAGCCATTTGTCTTGTGCTCTTAGGATCTCCAGTTCCCCAGCAATCCTGGTATTTTCTGCTGTAATACAGCTCAATTCCTGGCTTAGTTTATTGTTTTCTTCTCTGAGGTAACGCTTCTCCTGGATTTAAGATGAGAACAGCAAAGCATGAGTCAAAAAAAACCCAACAGAATAAAACCCAACTGTATCTAAATTATGCATACTTGTTCCCTGCACATTTTTTTTTCCTCTTTCAAAGATCTGAATCAACCTTTTCAGAAGTTTAGCTGCTGCATCTTGCAGAAAGATGAGGTTTTGCAACAAGAAGCTGGGTCTCCTAAGTCAAAGTACAAACGGCTCAGGCTTCAGAACCATTCTGAAAATGGAACTTTAAACTTCAGGAACCACAGGATCCAAAGCCACTAAAGGAGGAGAACAGGTTATAGTGAAGAGATATGAAAGATCATTCACTAAACTCCAGCTATTGGTAACTAAAGATTTCTTTGTGAGAGAAAATGCAGACAGACTGAGTTTACACAACCAGGACTGCAAAGAACCACCTCAGAAAACACACAGGGACCACGTTCAGAAGGATACCGAAAGCATTAGTTGATGTTTCAAAAATGAACTGATGTGCAAGAGCCTGGTTCTCACTGAAACTAGAACTGTTCTTTCACAGAGAGCAAACAGAAATCAAAACCTGTCTTTATGCAGAAGGCTGATTTATGTGGTAGTATTGCTGGATACACACAGGCAGGAGGACAGGGCAAGTACCCATTACAGCAAGTAAAATTCAATTTGGACCCTTTTGGGCCCAGCTATGCTTTGGGCATCACATTTCTCCACAGAAAATCTTCTCTAACTACACTTTTATAAAGAGATCTTGTGACCTTAGTTGCATTTGCCATTGCCTCTTCCAAGAATTTAATCCGGCTCCATAATGCATCTATCTGTCCTCTCTTGGCTGTGATCTTCTTCTGCATGCCCACTGCAACCTTCATAGCTGTAGGAGACAGAGTTAATTCTCAATGAGTGCATGGATTATGCATCCTGAGTTCTGATAAAAGCCTTTAGAAGTCAGTTACCAGCATTATGTTACAATAAACAGGTTGAATGAGGATCCCATAGTCACTTATGTGTGCAAACCACCCACCAGAATTAGCTGGAGCTTTGTTCAAGGTAGGGGCACCAGAGCTATCACACTCAAGACAAGAAGATGGCATTCCCTGGACATGTGCATGAAGATCTCCATAGTCAATTAAGTAAACGATCCACCCTTTACTTAACTCATGCTTTTTAAGTAAATGGTGAGATGAAGCATCTGCAGTGCTGTTCATTTATGTCACAAAATAGCTGGCACATTATTAAAGTATCTATTGAGGGATCCAAACTTACAGGAGTCCTCTTGTTCAAAAGGCAAACAGGTGATTTTGGGGCAGTTCAAGCCATAATTACCATTGCCATCAGATCCCTCCATAGTCTTTAGAGCAGTCCTGGTCTTTTCCAGCTCAGCTTGGGCAGATTTAAGCTGCATTTTCAGTCTGTTTGCAGTGGTTTCCATCTCCTCGATTTTAGCCCGGTAATTCTTCTTCAAATCTTCAAATCCCTCTGTGCAGGGTAAGCAAAGATTGAAATGATAGTGACAAAACTAGAAGTGGGTAGATTCAGATTGGGTGTTAGGGAGAAGTTCTTCACCATGAGGGTGGTGAGACACTGGAGCAGCTTGCCCAGGGAGGTGGTAGAAGTCCCATCCCTGGAGATTAAGGCCAGGCTGGATGTGGCTCTGTGCAACCTGATCTAGTGTGAGGTGTCCCTGCCCATGGCAGGGGGGTTGGAACTGGATGATCCTTGAGGTCTCTTCCAGCCCTGACAGTTTTATGATTCTATAATTCTAACACATTATCATTCTTCTAGACTAAGATTCCAGCTCTGTCACCTCCTCTCATTAAGGGAGTATTAGATATGCAGATAGCTAAGGCATAGAGCAAGTAACACTCACTGTATAACAAGTTTGCTGTGCTCCATGTCAGCAAGAGCTTTTTTCTTTTTTATTTTTCCATCAAGAAAAGCTCTATGGGTGCTTGCCAAAGCAACAAATGAAGCAAATTCATATTTCTGAGTTCCTGCAGCTGGACTCAACTTCATGTGAAGGGAATGAGAGAGAGGTAGCAATTTGCCCTGGTCATTCTTCTCTCCAGCAACATTTATCATCAGAGTTAGGGCTGAACTGATCTAATTTGCCAGGCATTCCCCTTCAACACCACTTCTCAGCTCTGTTTATTTTATCTTTCCTCAACTCCCCAGATGTCTACATACCTTTACAAGCCAGACAGTTTGTAAGTGCTCAGCCTCTACTTAGCCCTAATTCCTCTGTGGCCATTCCCTGCAATAAACCCTTCCTAGTGCTCTTTCACCTCAACAGAACCATGAAAAATCATGGTTTGCTCTTACAAAACCCTACGAGTTTAGAAGTACAGCTGAGCTGTGAAGAAATAAAATGTAACCAGTGGGAGTTCTGTTAGAGTCCAGGGGTGAGGAAAGAGCAAAGAATATGAACAGTAGCATCTGTCTGGTTGCAGTGTGGATTTAACAGGGGACCTACCTGAATCATAGAATCAGTCAGGGTTGGAAGGGACCACAAGGATCATCCAGTCCCAACCCCCTGCCATGACCAGGGACACCTTGCCCTAGATTAGGCTGGACAGAGCCTCATCCAGCCTTGCCGTAAACACCTCCAGGGAAGTGGCCCAAACAACCTCCTTGGGCAACCTGTTCCAGGCTCTCACCACTCTCATGCTGAAGAACTTCCCCCTCACATCCAATCTGAATCTCTCCACCTCCAGCTTTGCTCCATTCCCCCTAGTCCTGTCACTACCTGATAGCCTGAAAAGTCCCTCCCCAGCTTTTCTGTAGGCCCCCTTCAGAAGGCCACAAGAAGGTCACCTGGGAGCCTCCTCTTCTCCAGACTGCACAGCCCCAACTCTTTCAGTCTCTCCTCACAGCAGAGATGCTGCAGCCCTTTGAGGATCCTCGTGGACCTTCTCAGGACACACTCCAGCATATCCACATCCCTCATGTAATAGCGGCTCTAGAACTGGACGCAGTACTCCAGGTGAGGTCTCACCAGGAATCTTGGTGGTTGCCTTGGGTCCAGCCCCTAATTTTTTAGCTTTTTAAAGAACATGTTCTTGATTGTTTTCCTCACACATGATTTGTGAAAGCAGTGGAGTTAGAATGTAAACTTTAAAGAACGTTGCAACAAAGCAGAACCAAAAATGTCCTGACCACAGATTATTACTGGGATCCACTTTTAA
Source organism: Psilopogon haemacephalus (assembly GCA_013396835.1). NCBI lineage: Eukaryota > Metazoa > Chordata > Aves > Piciformes > Megalaimidae > Psilopogon > Psilopogon haemacephalus. The sequence goes on along the minus strand of VWZI01000291.1, from coordinate 329,184 downwards.
AGTGCTTTTAAACAAGGCTTGGGGTAAACTGGTCAGATTTCTATCGTGTGATCTGCTTTTTCAGTCTCCAGAGTCAGGCGGTCAAAGTATTTTGTGCTGAGAGTAGGGAGGCTGCCACAAAGACTGCATTCACATCACTCTGTGCCAGAATCCGAGCATGACATAGCTTCCTGAAGCAATCCAACCATCCCACGCTGGCAGGGAACTTTCTGCCCTATCAGCAGCAGCCCTATTTGGATTCAGCAAGCAAGCTGCCTTTTTATTTTTAACCTCAGCCCAGTTTAGCAGCTCTCAGAGCTGAGCTAAGTTGAAGCTCCCTACCTGCAAGGCCAGCTAGCTCACTCTGGCTGGCCTGGAGTTCATTCAGTAGCTGGTCTTTTTCCAGTTGCATATCATCAAGTGCATGGAGCCTCTCAGTGCATGTGTTAACCAATTTAACCTTTTCCAGTTCCAGCTCGTTCAGCCTGGCTTCCATTTCATGTATTCTGGCTTCTTTCTCATCCTTTGCAATCTGCATGCATTAAAAAAAAGCCACAAAAACAAACACTGGTAACTCTGTGTAATATACAGAATTACAGCAAATAACCACAGGGATGTGCAGGCATCATTGGGACTTTAAATCTTAATAGTAGTCTGAGAATAGTTTGGGGCAAGAAGGAAAAAAAAAACCCCAAACCAAAACAAAAAAACCTCAGACAAATTACTTTTGTGGCAATTGCTAATCCAGGCCAAAAGGGTGGAATTGGCTTCTTCAGGTCACAGTTTCACATATTGCATTGGGTTGGAAGGGACCCTCAAAGGTCACTTTGTCCAAAGCCCCTGAAGTCAACAGGGACACCTTCAACTAGATTAGGATGTCTCCAGGAGCCTCAACCACATCCCTGAGCAATCTGTTCCAATATTTCCCCATCCTCATTGTGTAGAACTTCCTCCTGATCCAACATAAATCTCCCCTGCTCCAGTTTTAAAACACTGCTCCTCATCCTATCCCCACAGGCCTTTCTAAGCAGCTGCTCCCCAGCCTTCCTGTAGGTCCCCTTCAGATATTGAAATGCAGCTCTGAGGTCTGCCTGGGGCCTTGTCTGACCTGCTTTGACACCCCAGGATTAGCACATTAAGATACATATTTAAAAGGAGCAATCATCTACTGTCCTACAGACATGAACATCATCTGCACACCTTAATTTCTTCTGCTTTGATTTTCCAGTCATTTATTTCTTTTATAAGCTGAGATTTCTCAACCTCCATTGCTCCAGCAGTTCGACTGTGCTGGCTCACAACCTGGGTCATGCTATCAATTTGCTTTTGGAAGATGTCAGCAATCCTCTCCTTCTCCAGCACCCGCAGTTTCAGTGTTTCACACTCCAGCTGCACTCTGTGTAAATGGTCCTCCTCACTCTTTAGATGCTGGAGCTCCTGCATCCTCTTGTCAAGCTGAGAATGTAGCTCCTTGATCTCTTCCCGGCTAACCTCAAGGGCTCTCTCTTTCTCCTGCAGACAGGCTGTCAGATCTGACACCCTTCTCTCAGCAGCCTCCAAGCCAATCTGCTTGGATAGAAGATCTTCTTTAACTTTACAGAGTGTTTCCTTGGTTGACTCCAGCTGGGCAGTCAAAGAGGAGATTCTTCCAACGCTTTCATTTCTTTCTTTCATTGCAGCCACCTGAATAACAGCAAGACAAGAATCAAGCTGCTATTGCTGAACTTCCTTTATAACTAATAAGTGTTGTCCATGGCTTCTTTGGTTTCATGCAGTGACTTGTGCCATGTTCTCTGTTTTCCTCACCTCAAATCCCACCAGTACATAATTTAATTAATAAAGGATCATTTAAAATGTGAATATGAAAAGTTCTGACACACTCATTGCAGAGCTACTTATTTAAACCCCATACATCTCAAGTGTGCCCAAACTGAATTACCAATAGACATTTCTGCCTAGCAGTTGTAGCTATCTGCTCATGAAGGAGGCTACAGGATTGCTGGAGAGGGATTTTGTTTTACAAAGGCCTGGAGTGACAGGACAAAGGGCAATGGGTTCAGACTGGAAGAAGGTGGATTTAGGTGAGACATTAGGAAGACATTCTTTCCCATGAGGGTGGTGAGACACAGGAACAGGTTGCCCAGAGAAGCTGTGGAGGCTCTGAGCCTGGAAGTGTTTGAGGTCAGGTTAGATGAGGCCTTGACCTACCTGGCCCAGTGGGAGGTGTCCCTGCCCATGGCAGGCAGTTGGAACTAGATGTTCTTTAAGCTCCATTCACACCCAAATTATTCTATGATTAAAGCTGAAATAGAGAACTATGTGGGAGGCTCAGAGAATGGTAGGATGAATGAGGTGAAGACACAGCAACAAAATGAATCCTCAGTGAGACTCCTAATCCTCAATTATGCAGTGATTATTCTAACTCCAGCCTTCTCTAGAGCTATGTGCACTCTGTGGGAAAAGATTTGCACTGACATAGTCTTGGATAAGAGGACACCATGTGGAATGAAGTGATTTCAACACCTCCTTCAGAAGCACTGTGACAGCAACTAGGCGAAATAAACCTAATAAAAACACATGACCAAAACTAATGAAACCTCACAAACCAAACTAATGAAGCCTCACATCCCCAGACTCAGACATTAAGGAATTCATGAAGGCACAACTAAGATTCTGAACATCCTGCATTGCTTGGGCCTTTGGGAAACTCTTTTTCCACAGCCAATTCAAATTTCTAGTGAAAAATAACCCTGAAACCTAATCATAAGAGGAGTGCTGAACTTTGGGAACAAGCAATGTGCAAATCAAGAACAGAAGCAAGGAGATGCTTTCAGAAAGTAAGATTCTTTTTTTTTTTTTCTCCCCAGTTCTCTCACTTGGTTTTACCAGCACTTGATGAATTTGGTCACTCAGCTTGCCAGGTTCCTGGCTGTGCTCATCCTGTTCTGCCTGAGCTTCTGCGAGCTCAGAATGAGCCAGGTGCAACTGCTTCTCAAGACCTTTCACCTGGAACAGAGATGAGTATTCATTAAGAATTATCTCAGTGCATTCTATTTTAAACAGTACACTAGATTTCTTCTAGGTTCTACTTAAAAGAGGTCCAAATGTTATCTCCTGCCTCAGAAGAGCTGTTCCCTAAATGGACTCAGAATTGTGTTGCCTTCTTTTAACCACTAAGATCTACTTCACTGCAGTTAACTGAGGGTCCTCAGAATGAACTGGATTCCACCCTGACCCCACAGCTTTTCAAAGAATTCCTTACCTACCCCACAAACGTTTAACAAAATGGGAAAAGAATCACTTTAGAGAAGAAGTTCAAGCTCCTTGCTTGATTTGCACTACTGCTAGTTAGAAAAAGCCAACACAGTTCAAGTAAAAAGCAATACAGATGGAAACATTCAAGGAGAACACACACAATATTTCCTCCTCCTTCCAAATTTTAGTTGCTAAAGTGTTTTCCTGCCAGAGAAGCTGTGGAGAAATTCTTATTGTAGAAAGGGGACTTACAGTTATAAAAGCTTTATTTAGATTCTCTCTCACACCACCCCAGGAATGTCTCCAAATAACAGCCTGAGATCAAATCACCTCCAGCTATCCACTTGTCTCTCACTGAAGCGAGCAGTTCAGCACAGTACCTATTCAAAAGCAGTTTTTTACTGGGGCAAGTAGTTTTCTTTCATAGATACACAAACCAAACATTTTTCTGGAGTGGGCAAACTGGAAAAACAAAAAAAGCAAAAACAGCCTGAAATTGATTCCCAGTTTCCAGTTCTCCATCTGGGAAAGGGAATGTGCCTGAGGCATGTACACTACAGTTGCAGCTATATATGTGATATGACCTTATGCTGTGCACTGCATGATTTCAATCAATCAGGTAACTAGATCTAACATGAAAAGTATGCTGAATATCCTCCTCTTCCTTGAGGGTGAAGCAGAGAAATGGAGATTAATTGACAAATTCTCTATAGCTCACTTAAGCTGCCACGAGAAGTCCCTCTGGAACTGGGTAATGTGAGTTTTGGTACACACAAAGCAATTGAACTGAGAGAAGTGGAAGCCTGAAGCAATGATAAAAGGAAAATGTTTTGCTCTGCTTACAGTGCAAGAACACGAACAGCACAGCTCCACAGGCTCAACCTGCACATCCCTGCCATTCCATTCTCAGACCTTTTTGGATCAGAGACTATCAACTCTGCCAAGCTCCATGGCAGCCCTGTGACCTGATCTTTCTCTTTCCAGCAGTACGTAGAAGGATGCCTAAATCCTCCTGACTTGTAATCTAAGATGCATTTGGATCCAGCAAGCACTTCTGCAGGGTTCAGCTCCACTAATCTTTAAAGGGAGTGGAGAGCAACTCTTTTCAGGTCTTTTCTTTCTAAAGAAAAGAAAGAAACAAACACAAAACCCCAGAATTCTCTTTCACCAAATAAAAAGAAAAATTAGTTTTAAAACTAGAATCCAAAGCAGTGAAATAAGCCAAAGGCACAGGAGAAATGGGATAAGTGGCAGAGCTTCTGTGGTGGGGTTGTAAGTAAAGCTCTCTCCATTTGTCTGCAGTAATTCCCTGCTGCCCAGCCTAGGGAAAAAAATGGTCTTTGAGGAGACACATGGTCAAAAAGGGTTTGTCAAGGTTAATGGGATTAAGAAATGGTTTGACTACAGAGGTGCAAGCCAGCCTCTCATTTTAATTTTTCCCCCGCTCTGTTATATGACACTGATAAGAAACTTTTGAATTTCAATAAGTGCTAGAGACTCTTAATTTTCTGGGCACCTGTCTGCTTATCAAGCACTGCTACGTTCTCCCATCCCTGATCTTAGCAAGACAACCAAAGGATTTGTCTGAGAAACACAACTTAAATCAGAAGCTTTTTTTGTGTGTGTGTTTTGTTGTGGTTTAGTTTAAATCACTTTTTATTTTATTTTGTTGTTGGTTTGGGGTGGTATTTTTTGTTTTTTTAGTTTTGTTTCCTGGTATATTCTGCAGTGGTATAATAGAACAATGTTGTCCTGTTTGGAGTGCAGGATAATGAATCTACTTTCAGAATGCATTCTCATTTATGCTGCATTCTCAACACATCTGGCCAAACTGTTTTGTGCTCAGTAAGTTTTGCAAAGCTGGTTTTTTTTTTTATTATTACAGAAATAACTGGGTCTAAACAATAGCAGGGGGAAAAAACAGAGTTAAAAACTATTGCTGTTTATCTTACTGTCTGCACAGCTTTTCTGAAGCAATCCCTTATCAAAAGGATTCCCTCATGCAGCCAGAACATTTCAGTCATCCAGCTATCCAGTGTCACTGGCACTCAGGCTAACACACAAATCCCTACACACCTTCTCTTGACAGATCCTCCTAGTTCCTTGCAATTCACAATGCAGCTGGGAAGCACTCGATTCCAGGTGACCAATTTGACATCCATCTGCTGAATTTTGGGGTCTTGCTTGCTCTCTAAGGAAAGTTTTAGGTGGAGAAGTTAGAAACTGTGAGAATTATGAAAGCTGGTGAAAGGGCTAGAGCACAAATCTTATGAGGAGCAGCTGAGGGAAGTGGGGATGTTTAGGATGGAGAAGAGGAGGCTCTCTACAGCTTCCTGAAAGGAGGCTGCAGCGAGGTGGGGTTGGTCTCTTCTCCCTAGTATCAGGTGACAGAAGAAGAGGAAATGGACTGAAATTGTGCCAGGGGAGGCTTGAGTTGGAGATGAGGACAAATTTCTTGGCTGCAGGTTTGGTTAGGGATTGGAAGAGGCTGCCCAGGGAGGTGGTGGAGTCCTCATCCCTGAAGGTGTTCAAGAAACCTGTGGCCATGGCACCTGGGGACATACTATGATTAAAAAAAAACCCAAAAAACAAAACCAACATCCTGAATGATGTGGCTTTGGAGAGTATTTGCACAGCTGTGAACACCGTCAGCTTTAGCAGTGCTGCCACCTCCTGCCCACGTTCAATCCTGCTCCCAGAAGAAACCCCTGCTTGTCATCCAAAGAGTAGCTGAATCACAGAACGGTTTGGGTTGGAAGAGACCTCCAAAGGTCATCCACTCCAACCCCTTGCAGTCAACAGGGACAGCCTCCACTAGAGCAGGTTGCTTAGAGCCTTTTCGAGCCTGACTTCGAGTATCCATAGGGATAGGGCCTCAACTAGATCCCTGGGCAACCTGTTGCATTGTTTCAGCACTCTCACAGTGCAAAACGTGTTCCAAACATCCAATTTAAATCTGCTCTTTTCTCATTTCAAACTATTGCCCCTAGGCCTATCACTGGATGCCTTCACTGAACAGGCAATGATGTTTTTCAGCAGTCAGGAATGTAATAATTTTGATTTTATTATGGATTAAATCCTCTGCATTGAGTTATTACAGTCATAGAATCACTCAGGGTTGGAAGGGACTACAAGGATCAGCCAGTTCCAACCCCGCTGCCATGGCCAGGGATACCCTACCCTAGATCAGGCTGCCCACAGCCTCATCCAGCCTGGTTGCAAACACCTCCAGGCATGTGGCCCCAACCACCTCCCTGGGCAACCCATTCCAGGCTCTCACCACTCTCATGTTGAAGAGCTTCCTCTTCACATCCAGTCTGAATCTCCCCACCTCCAGCTTTGCTCCATTCCCCCTAGTCCATTTTCCCTATTGACCCTTTACTTTGAACTGGTTACTGTGGAACTCAAGAAGTTTGGACTTTTCAAACAACAAAAGCTAAAGCTACTGAAATTAGTAAGTAAAAGCTGTTTCAGTGGCCAAAAAGATTACATAAATCTTTTAACAATGGAATTATTCTCCCAACAAATTCTAGATGTCCATATGAGTGGCTAATCACACTGACAAGCTTCTACAGATTCTTCCAAAACACTATTTCTTAGGATAGTCACTAAAACAGGGAGTTATCTAGATAGAAGGAAACAGCAGCAGAAAGAGCAAATAAGTATCTGGAATAGTGAAGCCCTCAAAACCATCACTTGCCACTTCTCCCACCTAGTATCAGAGAATCACAGAAACTTTCAGCTGGAAAAGACCCTCAGGATCACCAAGTCCAACCAATCATCATGATTAGGAAAGAATTCTGTGTGGTGCATGTAAAAAAAAAAAAAAAGGTCAGTTTATGCTTTATGAATAAATGAATGGAGTACAAGTACCTTTTGTGATGCTGCTGAAGCAGAAGCTGGTTTGGGGCCTCTGAATCTTTTTTCAATGACTCAAGTTCTTCTTCCACCTGTTGTGAACAGATAACAGTGTTAAAGCAAAGATGGTCTAAACAGTAGTGCTCAAAGTGTAATTACTTTCCTTTTGTTCCCATTTTGGAAATGTGCACAATGCAGCTTGAATTCCAACAACAAACCCAAGCCTTGTGTTGGGGATATCGCGGGGTATGGGTTCTAGCTAGATTCCCAGAGCCCAAAGCCCAAAGGATAGCCTTGATTTGATTTGGAAGTTAAAAGAAAACTTTAACAATAAATAAAAGGCATTTTAGGTAAGGGGAGTTACAAAAACACAAGGAAGGGAAAACAAAAAACAAAATATATGTATACAGCAAGGCAGGGGGGGAAGCAGCAGCAGGATGCTGCTGGCTGGCGAGGTAGAGAGGAAATGAAGGGCAAGAAAAAAAGAGAGAAAAAGGAAGTTCCTCTCTCTTTATAGGGGTTCCAGACAAGATGTGGGAGTGGGCTAACCACTGCACCTGGGATCAAGTTCAAGACCACCTCCAGGGAGGAGTCAGGATGATCTGGGTCAGGCTAGCCCTTTACAACCAGCACCTGCCATCTTAACTGCAAAGCAGGACTTGGACCTCTCCATGCCGCAACCATGTCCACCTAAACTGGCCTAACGAACTCATAAAATTATTTCTTTAAAAAAAAAAAAAAACAACAAAAAAACCCATAACAGAAAAGCAGCACTTTCTTCACATACCAAGGCAAGCTTTCCTCTGAGGTATGACACCTTTGAGTCCAAACCTCTCAGGTTATCAGCAAATGCTGTGCTCAGGTTGTGGATGTGGAGGCTGGTCATGGTCCCACACTCCCAGAGTTTCTCTCCTGGGCTGGCTTCATAGCCCATCAGGATGCCACGGAGTTCCAGAGGCACTTCCTTGTGGCTCTGAACCATCTTTCTCAGATTCTCAGTTTGGCTGTCAGCCTTCCTCAGCAACTCCTCCTGCAGCTGATTGGCAGCTTCCAGCTCTTGGGCAGTATTTTTTAGCTGTATTTTTACATTGTCTTGGCTCTGAGATTCCTTTTGTCTGAATATGGAAACCAAAGATTTGACATAGAAAATAGGATTTATAGAATAATTTTAATCATCAAATCTTAGAATCCTGCAATTCTAGAATGGTTTGGGTTGGGAGAGATCATCAAAGATCATCTAGTCTGACCCCTCTACAGTTAGCAGGGACATTCTCCTCTAGAGGAGGCTACCCAGAGCCCTGTTGAGCCTGACCTTGAATATCTCCAAGGATGGGGCCTCCACTACCTCCCTGGACAACCTGTTGCAGTGTTCCACCCTCCTTATGGTGTGGAACTTGTTCCTAACATCCAGTCTAAATCATTTCTCATTTCAAACCATAGCCAGTTCCAACCACCTGCCATAGGCAGAGACATCTCCCACTAGAACAGGTCACTCAAGGCCTCATCCAGCCTGGCCTTGAACACCTCCACGGAAGGAGCAGCCACAACCTCCCCAGGCAACCTGTACTAGTGCCTCACCACCCTCACTACAAAGAACTTCCTCCTAACCTCCAGTTTCAATCTCCCCTCTGCCAGTTTAAACCCATTCCTCCTCGTCCTGTCATTACAAGACCTTGTGAATAGTCCTTCCCCAGCCCTCCTGTAGGCCCCTTCAGATACTGGAAGGCAACAAGAGTCAACAAGAGTTATTCAAACAAGCTGGGGAAAAAAGGGATTTTGTTTTTCCTGGTCAAAAGAGAAACTAATTGCCTGATAAAANAGTAATTGAATAAAAAAACTTTTTTTTTTCTTGGTCAAAAGAGAAAGCAATTGACTGATTTTAAAAAGGAATTTTCTTTTTCCTGTTTTTTTTTTGTTTTTTTCCTGGTCAAAAGAGAAAGCAATTGACTGGGAAAAAAAGAAAAGGAATTTTTTTTCCTGATCAAAAAAGAAAGAAATTGACTGTGCCTGTTATAGTTGGATCCCTTAACTTTTTGTCTTCGTGTTTCCTCTTAATTTTTTTCCATTT
>VWZI01000291.1:206812-319965 GCA_013396835.1 Psilopogon haemacephalus | reverse complement strand
TTACCTCTAAGCTGAAGGAAAAAGTTGAAGAAGAAGAATCTGAAAGTAAGGAAAAACATTTAAAGGGGCAAGTCTCCAGGTGAGGGAGGGATGCGAGAGCAGCGAGGAGAGCAGCTCCCTGTCATCTGGCATCAGAAGTGTTGTGTGCACACACACAGAGTAGGGCTGTGACAGGCACAGTGACCCAGTTACAGCATGCATGGTCGATTTCTGTCCACCCAGCACTTTTTGTTTTGCTTTTTTGTTTTGGTTTTTTTTTTTTTTCCCCCCCTTGCCACAATGCAACAAGTCCTGGTTAGGCTGCCTCTCTGCATCTGTATCAGTGCATCCTGATAATAAAGCTGCGGTTTTGCTCTGTGATGCTGCTGATAAAATAAATAATAACAATAATTTAAAAAAAAAAAAAAAGATTAGAGGCCAAGAAGGAGCGAAAAGTCACCCTGGAGGCAGCCCACACCTACCTTTGACGGACACGGGCGAGGTTTGTTTCTCCTGGATTTTGGATGCTTTTGCTTCTTGGCTGTGGGGCTGGGTGAAACTGGATCATCTCGGATTGCCTCCTGCTTTTGCCGGGCTGGATGGGGGCTCCTAAACCCCTCCTGAGGAGCCGGAGAGGCTGGAAGCCACCTGCCCCTTACCCCAGCCCCTTTCAGCGACTCTGTATCCTTGGGAACAAACTCCTCCTCTGGAGCCGGTGCTGTGTGTGTGAGGGGAACCAATAACCGCCGCTCCCTGCTGGATTTCTTCACAAAGTGTCATTCCAGATCTGTCTTCGGTGGGAAACTTGATACAGAACCCTGGCAGGCTGCTTGCTGTGGAGCTTTACTTCTCCTGACAAGCAGGGGTTTGGGTTTTCTGTTTGTTTTAAAATTTATTTTATTTTGCTTAGTTTGGGTTTTGATCTTGAGTACTCTTCTGCTTGCATCCCCCTGGCACTCCTGAACCAGCAACCGCCACCTGGGGATGGAATTACTCTTGCAGGATGCAAGTCCCCAATAACTTTTCTCCTATTTGGGGGAATGTTTCTGAGAAGAAAAATCGAGGAATGTCGCCGCAGGTTTGCCAGCAAGGTGTACATGTAAACTTTTTGCCGTTAGAATTGTCCACAGAGAGGAGTGGGAGACGGTTCAGGGCGGGTACAGCATCACAGGAAGATAATGGAGTAATTTGTGCCAGCAGGGGCTTTGCTTCTAAAATACCTTGGCCACACCCAGCAGTCATTGCACGTTTTGGTTAAGACATTAAAATTGGCTTAAAGAGTTCAATAATAATCTTATTTTGTGGGACAGTGTGGCTGGAGAGCTGCCTGGCAGAAAGGGATCTGCGGGTTGTAATAGGCAGGCACCTGAGTATGATCCAGCAGTGTGCCCAGGCAGCTGAGTGTGAACCAGCAGTGTGCCCAGACAGCTAAATGTGAGCCAGCAGTGTGCCCAGACAGCTGAGTGTGAGCCAGCAGTATGCCCAGACAGCCGAGTGTGAACCAGCAGTGTGCCCAGACAGCTAAATGTGAGCCAGCAGTGTGCCCAGACAGCTGAGTGTGAGCCAGCAGTATGCCCAGACAGCCGAGTGTGAACCAGCAGTGTGCCCAGACAGCTAAATGTGAGCCAGCAGTGTGCCCAGACAGCTGAGTGTGAGCCAGCAGTATGCCCAGACAGCCGAGTGTGAACCAGCAGTGTGCCCAGACAGCTAAATGTGAGCCAGCAGTGTGCCCAGACAGCTGAGTGTGAGCCAGCAGTATGCCCAGACAGCCGAGTGTGAACCAGCAGTGTGCCCAGACAGCTAAATGTGAGCCAGCAGTGTGCCCAGACAGCTGAGTGTGAGCCAGCAGTATGCCCAGACAGCCGAGTGTGAACCAGCAGTGTGCCCAGACAGCTAAATGTGAGCCAGCAGTGTGCCCAGACAGCTGAGTGTGAGCCAGCAGTGTGCCCAGGTGGCCAAGAAGGCCAATGGCATCCTGGCTTGGATTATAACTGCAGGGAAACAGGTCTGGTGGTGAGATGCAGGAACAGGTTGCCCAGGGAGGCTGTGGGTATCCCCTCCCTAGAGGTGTTCAAGGTCAGGTTGGATGAGGCCTTGAGCAACCTGACCTCTGGTTGAGATGTGTCCAGGCCCATGGCAGAGGGGTTGAAACTGGATGATCTTCAAGGCCCCTTCCAGCCTAAACCATTCTGTGAATGTATGAACTTGAAGTGTGGGAGCAGAGGGGGGCAGTGTTGCTCTGAGGAACTCCATTTGCCAAAGGAATATTTGAAGGAATTTAGGAAAAGCCAGAGCAGCCTGCAGGAAGGAAGTGCAGCCTTTGAAAGCAGAGTTTGGTTGTGAGCTCTGACAACAGAAACCAGTGGTAACTCCTCCTGCTTTGGCCGTGTGGTGCTCGATGGTTGGGGGAAAGGCTTCTCACATGACTCTGTGCCAAATTTATTTTCTCTGACACTGAAGCTGGGCAAAATTGTCATTTTGTTGTGTGGGCAGCACTCTCCTAGAGCCAGCTCTCTCCTCTCGCACCCCACCAGAGAGTATCTTAGCTCTGTCCTGAGGGGATCCTCCTTGTAGAAGGATTCCTCCCTCACGGCAAACAGTGCTATATTTATAATATATTATGAATAGATATAGATTCTCTGAGCATCAGCAAGAGGTTAGGGCTGTGAGCACAGACCAGGTTGGGTTACACAGGTCCAGGTAGAAGCCAAGGAGAGGGAGAGGCCAACAGCCAGAGCCCCTCTGCCTCATCTATGTTTGTCCTTGCTTTAGTACTTCTCAGCGAGCCTGTGAGCGAAGCAGACATCACCATGGTTTTCTTTTCACAGCCTAGCATCTAATTTCTCTTATTTAAATATTCTGATTAGCCTCAAACCAGCACAGGGACTGAGTTGTGTGAGCACCTGACAGACTTTTAAGCCCTGGCTGCAGAAAGAGGCTGCTGAGGAGGCCATTTTCTGGATGACCACCACACCTCTCTCCTTAGGTGCCAGTGATACGTGCCAGGTGGGCCTAGGTGAACCTCATGAGGCCCAATGGGACCCAGTGCAGGCTCCTGCACCTGGGCTGGAACCAATCTTCCTTATCAATAGGGGCTGGGGCATGAGGTGATAGAAAGCAGCCCTGTGGAAAAGGAGTTGGTTTTGGCGGAAGGGAAGCTGCTGCCCTCACAGCCCCAGAGGCCAATGGTGTCTCCTAGGCCGGCAGATGGAGTGAGGTAATTCTGCCACTTCGCTCTGGTAAAGCTTCACTTGCAGTGTTGTGTCCAGCTCTGGAGCCCCCTGCACAGGAAGGACATGGACCTGAGGCAGCAGGTCTAGAGCAGGGCCAGGAAAAGGACGAGGGGGCAGGAGCTGCCCTGCTGCGGAGGGCGGGAAGGGCTGACAGGAAGGGCTGCGGAGGGCGGGAAAGGCTGACGGGAAGGGCTGCGGAGGGCGGGAAAGGCTGACGGGAAGGGCTGCGGAGGGCGGGAAAGGCTGACGGGAAGGGCTGCGGAGGGCGGGAAAGGCTGACGGGAAGGGCTGCGGAGGGCGGGAAAGGCTGACGGNGGAAGGGCTGCGAGGAAAGGCTTTGAGGGCAGGAAGGGCTGCGAGGAAAGGCTTTGAGGGCAGGAAGGGCTGCGAGGAAGGGCTGCGGCCTTGCAGTACCTGAAGGGGCCTGCGAGAGGCCTGCAGAGGGACTGCTCCCAAAGGCCTGTAGCGACAGGCCGAGGGGCAAAGGTCTGAGATGAGAGCAGATTGGATGTTAGGAGCAAGTTCTGCACTATGAGTATGCTCAAACACTGCAACAGGTTGCCCGGGGGGTAGTTAAGGCCCCATCGTTGGAGATATTCAAGGTGAGGCTGTGAGCAGACTGCTCCAGTGGAGGGTGTCCCTGAGTGCAGGGGGGTTGGCCTGGATGAGCTGTGGAGGCCCATTCCACACCAAATTGTTCTAGGATCCTGGGTTGGCAGTATAAAGGAGAGTGAATCTGGAGGTAGAGGAAGGAGAAAATTGCTGCAGTGGCAACAGGTTTGATGCAGTTACTGGCAGGAACTTATGCTGGATGCTGCTCCTGAAATGAATTGTGGTGCTGGAGCAGAAATAAAACTGGACCTCGGAAATGCTGAGGGTAGCTTTTAAGCACGCAGGAGAAACCCAGCTCCCGCTGGGATCCTGGGGGCTGCAGACCTGCTGCAGTCATCAACATCTTGTGTTAGAAATGGATATAATGCAGAGAAGGGCCTTGGCTTGTTAACAGGCTGGCATGTCCTTACACGGTCTTAAATAGCCCTGATGGCTATAGATAGGAGGATGTATGGCCCCAAGAGGCAGCTCCTGGAGTCTCTCTGGAAGGCCTGTGGAGGGACAGAAATGAATTGCTCTTTGTGGTGACTTGAAATTGAGGGTGTTCAGAGTGAAACACTAGCAGTGTACAACGGCAAAAATCTGATTTGAGGCAGGCTAAAGGGTGAGCTCTGGATGAAAGCAATCTGTGAGCCTGACCAGGATGTGAAGCTAATGAAAACTCAGCCCCTGGGGAGGGCAGCAGAAGGGACAAAGCTCAATATAAGCACAGATTGAAGATCATCTACCATGAAAAATAAAGGGAGGAGCCTCTTTCCTGAATTCCTCTTCATGGTTTTTGGGAATGAGAGCTGGGGCAAAGAGAAGGGGGAAACTGCGACTTCTTACAGAGGATGGGAATGGGGCAATGTGAAGGGCCTGAATGAATGTAAAGATTTCTGCTTTTGGAGTCCCCCCACAGTTCTCTCTGGGTTTGTTAACACAAGATCTTCACAGCTTTCAAAGCACAGTGGAGAAATAGCACACATCCCAGGGACTATAAGATAAAAAGTGGGAGCCTCTGAGAGGCAGAGGCACTACTGCTTGTTTATTCAGGAGGAAAGTGAGTGGTCTGAGGGCTACCCTCTCTACCATCCTCTTTAAGGGCTAATAAAACCCAGAAAACAGCATTTTAAAAACACCTTTAGTGATAGATTCTGTTAGCCCCTGAGTCTTAAGCTTATATGTCTCTTTAACTTGTATGCCTCAGCTTGTGGGGATATATGCAAGAGCAGATGCACTCATATCCAATAACTTGTACAGCAGTCACTGGCCACTGCTTACATTAATAAAACCATCTTGAGTTTTTAGTGTTGTGGGACAACATTGGGTTTTTTTCTTTTTTTTTTTTTTTTTGAGGGGGGACGACACTGTTAATAGGGGAAAGAAATAAATCCAGAGCAGTTGGTAGGTTCCACGTGGAGGAAAAGCACTTTATAGAATCATAGAATCAGTCAGGGTTGGAAGAGACCACAAGGATCATCTAGTTCCAACCACCCACTGCCATGGCCAGGGACACCCTAACCTAGAGCAGGCTGCCGACAGCCTCAGCCAGCCTGGCTGCAAACACCTCCAGGGATATGGCCCCAACCAACTCTCTGGGCAACCCATTCCAGGCTCTCACCACTCATGCTGAAGAACTTCCTCCTTACATGCAGTCTGAATCTCCCCACCTCCAGCTTTGTTCCATTCCCCCTAGTCCTGTCACTACCTGAGAGCCTAAAAAGTCCCTGCCCAGCTTTTTTGTAGGCCCCCTCTAGATACTGGATGAGAGCAGAATGATTAGCGGTGCTCCACTGTGCTGGCTTGGAAGAGGTCCATTGTATTTTCAGCAGCTGGCAGTTTGGATTGTTACAATTCCTTGGCAAGTACAATAGAAAGATGGTGGTTTCCGGGGGGCATAATAAAAGGGTGAGCCCCAGCTCTTGCAGCCTGCATTTTATAATTGCACGCTTGATGTGCACGATTGGGCAGCGCTGCCTTGTTTGCCTTAATCCATCTCTCTCACGCTCGCTCTCCTTTCCTTGCCCTCTCTCACAGCAGCAGTAGCTGCTGCAACTTTGGCAGATCAGCGAGGAGAGCACGGAAAAGGAGAAGAGCTCAGCTCTCAGCCCAGCGTTTGTTTTTTTTCTTTCCCCCAAAGGATTTGTTTCACCTGCTGCTCCAGCTTTCCCGAGAGACGCTTTAGCGCTTTAAAATTCAATAAACATGGAGTGATTTCACCTTTTTAAAACCCTCCAAATAGTTTTAGGCATGGACTTTCTCCTCCTCCCCCAGCCTGTTTTTTTTTTTTTTTCCTTTCCCCTTTCTGACAAGTCAGAAAATTGTGAAGTAAGCAGCAGAGTAACTGAGAGCACGGAGGGAGAAGACGCTGCCATTCTTTTAGTGCAGTGGGCTGAGGCAAAAAGGGCATTGTAATGGTAAATCGCATGCAGAAAGGAAGAAAAGACTGATAATCAATCACAAATGAAGCATTCCTTTGGATTTTGGCGATTTGCTGCCCAGGGGCTTTTAAATCCATACATTTTTTTGGGGGAGGTTTTTTGGGGGGGTGTTTNCAGGGAAAGCACAGTGCTGAAGCACCAGTAAAGCCTCACAGTTCTGGAGGAGAACTCAGCGTGCTGAGATGTTAATGGGAAATGTTTTTTAACCCATCGCATCGGGCTCGGCTCTGAAGAAACAAAAATTCTCTTTCAGACTCTTCCGTTCTCAGGCGTTGAGGGATGACTCGTGGTGGGATTCTGGGGAGTCGAATTTCCAGCTGCTTTTTGCTCTGCGATTGCCTGAGTGGGTTTTGTGTTTGACTGAGTATGTGATAGGACAGCTGAGGATGTTAGACAACATTAACACCAGCATATCGTCTCCAGAGGCCAGCATTAGCCACCGAGGAAGATACATCTACCTGGAGGCACTGCTTCAAGGAGGTGCTCCATGGGGATTCACCCTGAAAGGCGGGCTGGAGCACGGGGAGCCGTTAATCATCTCAAAGGTAATTTTTTTTTTTCCCCCCCCTTATTTTAAGTGGAATGCAGGTTGGGAGCGGGTTTGGATTTAAAGGGTGAGACTCGTAAAATAACACTGACATGTTGGGTTCGACGCTGTGTCTGGCTTGAGTTTGCAAGCTGTTGAGCACCCGTTCAAGTCAGGAGGTTTGGTTAGGAGCTACGCGTCTGAAAAACGTGAGAGCTCTCGGCATGGTGTAACTATCGAAGTGCAGGAAGTATCCTGCCTTGAAGGGTAGGGTGTCCCTGCCCATGGTAGGGGGGTTGGAACTAGATGATCCTTGTGGTACCTTCCAACCTTGACTGATTCTGTGATTCTAAATTGGCTTTTTCATATCGCGCTGCTATGAATGGGAGTGAGCAGAGGAGTCTGAGGAGCTGAGCTTGTGTCACAAAGTTGCAGCCTATCTGAGCAGGTTCGGTAATCCATCAGCAGCACTTCTGCGGAGAACAGACAGTAAGTGCTCTCAGTCACAGGATGTGATGTTGGCTAATCACAAGTGTGTGTGGAAACAGAATGATAAATACCTGGACGTGGTTGGTATGTGTATATTTTATGCTGTATTAGCAGCTTTCTCACCCTGTGTGCTCTCTACTTGCTGAATATCTATTAAGTATGGGGCACCTTCAAGTATTTTGGCATTCTAATTCTTCCTGATTGAAGTATTGTCAACAGGCAGCTAGCAGCACAACTCACAAGGAGGGGGAAAAAAGGGAGAAAGAGTTAATTTTTCTCATCAAAACCGAGGTATTAAAAATACTCTGCTACCTCAAGCTGCAGATAGTGAAGACAAAGTGGAATTCAATCTCTGAATACCTAGAATATGTTTGACTTGGGACCCTGGAACTCTTTTGGAACTAGGATTTAATTAATTATGCAGTCTGACCTGTAGTGGCTTTTAACTGTATTTCTCTCCCTTGTCATGCCTGGTGCATTCTCCCTTGCAGTCTGCGTTTATATAGTGAGCTACTAGGTGCATATATGTACTTATGTCTAATCTTACTCGCTGGGATATAAGTGGGGGATTGAAAGGATCAGAACCACTGCTGGCTAAAAGGAAATTCTGAGAATGAGTGTTATTCAAACCCTCCAGCTCACAGTGCAAACCCATTCACAAGAAGGTTGTCACTCACTTGAATAGTCCACCTGAAAGAATTAGTTTGTACTTAGCACATCTGCATGTTTAAAGTTAGAGAGAGACACTCTTTAAAAGTGTTTTCGTCAGAAACAGAGTTTAGAAACTTCACGGAATCCTCTTTCTTGCACGACCTTCTTGGAGGTGGTCTGCTAGAGCCACCTAAAGCAAAACTAACCAGCCTGAAATGGTACTAGTTTTTTCACTTGTATAAACCTGAGGAGCTCCTACTTCAGTCAGGTTGTTCACTCAGCCTGGTACCAGTGCTGCATTTGTGAGGGGAAAAGTTCCTTTTGGCTTTGACATTCTTTGGTGATGTAAAAAGCACCAAAAAGCACCACCCACCACCCCCCCACACACACGCTTTTTTTCCCTTTTCTTTTCTTTTTAATTGGGGGCAGGGAGGCAGAGAGGAAACGAGATAGCTCTGGCTGCTGAACATTAATTAATCTATGGGATTTGGTTTCCACAACAACCAGGCCCCTTAATGTCAAACATGCCTGGAGTGTGCATAGTGCCACTGGGAGCTGTATGACTTGTGCCTGCCTTCTGTGAAAAAACGCGTAAAAAATGTGCTGCTTCCTTTTTTTTTTTTTTTTTTTTTTTTGAGTGGGTGTTGGGTTTGTTGTTTTGGTTTGGTTTTTTCCTCCCCCCCTCAAGCTTGGTGCTGTCAGTGTTAGCATTTTGCTGTTTTGCACATGCAAAGCTGGAGAATGGCTTGCCTGTGCAAGCTGTGCTTTCTGGAATTCATGCAGCACCTATAGCTGTTCCCTGGTTTCCAGTTTCAGCTCAGAAATTCCTCTGGTGCTTGAATTCATTGTGTGCTCCACAAGTAGTTGTGTACTATTTAGCTAATTCAGGTTACACTGCGAAGCAATGAGGAATTGTGGAGAAGTGATGAATTCCATCACCTTATGAGATAAATTCATAGCTTCATAAAATGCTTTGGGTTGGAAGGGACCTTCAAGATCATCTAGTTCCAGCCCCCTGCCATAGGCAGGGACACCTCCCACTACCCCAGGTTGCTCAAGGCCTTGACCAGCCTGGCCCTGAACAACTCCAGGGAGGGGCCACCCACTACCTCCCTGGGCAACCTGTTCCAGTGTCTCACCACTCTCACTGTGAAGAATTCTCTACTCACAAAAGAATACTTCTAGAACCACAGAAAGTTTGGGTTGGAAGAGGCCAGTAAAGATCACACTACATCCAATAACAGTTCCAACTGATGTCACCTATAAATATCAGGAAATGTGGATGTCACGTTTTCAGTTCTGGTTGTTCATAATTAAGGTAGGAGTTTTATCACAGAACCACAGAATGCCAGGCTGGAAGGGACCCCAAGGGTCATCCATTCCCACCTTTCTAGGTGACAGTGTCTGGCTTATGTCTATTTCACCTCCTGTTCTGTTTTGACAAACAGATTATATTTGTGTCCACTTCACTGCCTGCCTGTCTTGGCAGAGTGGTGTTAAATGGCTTTAGTGTAAATAAAAATGTTGGTTTCAGCAAATATTTAAGCTTTTACCGATGAAGGCTTGCAACATGACTTAAAACAATCAAAGTAACATTGATGTATTGTTACAGATGAGGAGGCAGAGAATCTGTTTGAATGCAATAGTTCTTTCTAACCATCAGGAGATGGTGCTTATTTGGGACCTAAACTTTGGACTCGTCTTCAGAACAAAGACTGTTAGAGGTTAAAAACCACGAATGGATTTGTGAGAGGCTCAAATGCATGAAAACTGATTCCTGCAGCCCTGTGCAGTTCTTTGACAAGGCAGATTTGAAATATACCAAAAAGTTCCAACTGTTGCTCCCATTGCTTTGAGGGAAATGTTAAGTTGCAAAACCTAGAGCTGGTAGAAGCTGCTGATAACCAGAGGTTCGTCCTTCAAATTAAAGAAGTTATCTACCTCCTTGCAGCCAAACTCCCTTTGCTGCATCACTGTGGTTCTGTGCAAGGAGGCAGCCTGAGCTCTGAGTGTGGCTGAATGGACAGAGAGACAAACTTGATGTTAAACACACCAGGAAATGCTCTGCTGAATCAGCCATGATGCTCAGCATGTCAGGCAAGCACAGCTAAATCAACTTGTCAGAAATGTTGGTTGTGCAGCTAACATGAAATTAGGTAGTTAAAGGAGATTAGCTTTCAATGCTCATGCTCATGAAGCAGTTCCATGGCAGCTAATTTAGAGTCCTCAACACAGGTCTCCTCATGCTGTATTCTGCTGGAGCTGATAGCAGACCCTAAACAAATTTATTACATCGATCCCACATTTCCCCCTCTCCACACAGGAAGGTGCTTTGCACTTCCATGTAGTCACAGAATCCTAGAATGGTTTGGATTGGAAGGGACTTTGAAGCTCCTCTAATTCCAACCCGTGTGCCATGGGCAGGGATACCTGCCACTTTTTCACTGTTTCTCTTCTGATATTGTGGGAGTGGGCTGCTGAAGTTTCCATTTCAAGGCTATGTTATGTGCTGTTTATTCATTTAGGGCCACAAGTATGGATCCAAGTCAGGTGTAGAATACAGCAGGCCCTTAGAAATGTGGTTTACCTTCTGTAAGGACAGAACAAGGATGAGAGAAGACCCACATGAGGGACAATTTTTCACTGGATGTGGAGGAGTGGCACCTTTATTATTCTTTCACTTATATCCACTGGGAAAGCACTAAATCAACAGTAAGTGGGAAGTAATTTGTCTAGGACTAAAGCATAATGTAATTGCTTGTGCTTGGCCTCAGTCCAAAGGAAACAGAAAGATGTTCCTGTGAGCAAGAGGTACAGACCTGCACTGGCTGCATCCTGTAGTAAAACAGTCAAAGACCAAATCAGTCTGCTTAAGGGAAATTATTTCTTCCCAATTGTCCTCTCCCTTCCCTCCAGTATTTCTTCTAGGCTTGACACTGGAGAAAGGTGTGTTCTGTCTGCTGGTGAGCTGTGGAGTTCACTCTGCCAAATCACCTGCCTGCACACCTGACTACTCTTGTTGGACTGTGGCAAAGCACCAGGGAGTTGTCTGACCGCAGAGAATGAGGGAAGCTGGATGCTGCAGACCTTTGCTCTTGGGGAAGCAGAAGGGAACTGATGCTGTGATTGTTTCAGAAAGCAGAGGAGCAGTTCCTCCCCACTCTTCCTTGTTTCTCAGGGCTCAGATTAGGGCCCCGTGAAAGACTGCTGATGCCAGCACAAGGGACAGGATCATCTACCTTTTCTTAAAGCTAGGAGCTGTGTGATGAAAAGGCTTCTATTGTCAGCCCCCTCCATTAGGCTGCCCATCGTCCTCCAGCACAAAAAGACTTCTGTTCACTTCCCCAGCACTGAATTAGCAATTGCAGACAAACTGACTGGCTGACGTGAGCAGTGCCTTGCTGGGCATTGCTGCTGCACCAGCAAAGTCAGGAGGAGCTTTTCAGGCTGACAGGCTCTGTCTCCAGCTGACAAGTTGTGCTTTAGGGTTGCCTCTTTACCAGAAATCAGCCCAAGCTGTGAAGTTTAGGTCCAAATCCACAGAGGTAGCTGCTGTGAAAGATCAGGTCTCCAGCACTGCGCCGCAACTGCACGAGTTACAGAGGACCACATGCAATGCAATGTCCTTTGAAGTCACAGAAAGGTGTAACAGGAGAAATATTTTCTTCTCAGGTTCTTGGAGAGAGAGGAATTCTGTGTGCCTAAACACAGCCTGTAATCCTTAGGGTTGATAAATGGAGCCTTCATAAATCCTGCCCTGGCTTTAGCTGACATTAAGGAGATTAGACAGAAAAATGCCATGTATCCTTGTTCTCTTGGCTGCTGCAGGTGTAACTAGAGTTAAGATTTACACTGATCCTGGGATGAGAAGCAGAGAGCTCTCTCTTTAAAGCAGTGTTTGTACAGAATAGATGATTGCTTGTGAAAGGCTCTACTACCTTGAACTTTTCCCATGCTTCCTGGGAGTCCAAAGGGTAGGAATTAAGCTCATCGTTGATTATAGAGCTGGAGCTGAGCTAATCTCGTTTCAAATTTCATCAGTGTTTGCCTTCAGGATCTTTTGATGAAGCTTAAAATTGCAGAGCATGGATCTATTCTGTGTGAACTGCTCAGGCTTTGGGAAGGATCTTTGAGGGTGACAATGAGGTGAACTGTAATTTGCTTTCCAACAGATATTGATAATCAAAGAAAAAAAAATATCCAGAGGTCTTTGACAACACACTGATAAACTACAAAATGTCACATTTGTTTCCAAAGTCTTGAGTGGATTCCCATCTGGTGGCAGCAGAGAGCATTCAAAGTCAGTGTCAGAAAGCACTGAAATTGTTGCAGTCCATCAGTCCAGGAGGCAAACCTCTTCCCCGTTTGAGAGCTGAGGCATTAGAGTTTGTCTTTGAGCATGAGCAACAGAAACTGATGGCTGTGCTGCCTTCATTCTGGAGTCTCCAGGTTGCATTTCTGATCGTGCCTAGGAGAGGCTTCCTTTTCCTGCCTGACACAAACCTGTCTTTATGATGGAACAGGGAATATCCAGCTAATAACAGAAAAACACAGTTCAGCATCAGGACTTCCTTGTCTGCAGGAAGAATTAGCCGCATCAGTCTAACTCCTTGGATTTCTCTCTGTGAAGTCGTAAGTGTGGTGTGAGTACCTGCCAGCATGGGTGCTGAGCAGGACCAAGCCTGCTGAGTGCACCTGAGATGTGGAAAACAGCCCCCTTGGCTAGCCCAGACTCACCAGTCATGGCTTGGAGGTCCCCTAAAAACGTGCCTTGGCTGGAGCAGGAGATGAATAGAACTTTGGAAGTGAAGATTTTAAGTGCACTAAGCATGTTTCTCCTTTTCCTTATGATCTTAGATTGTCATGTCTTTGTTTATCTCATCCAAAGGGTTCCTGCCTTCTTCATAGGTCCACTTAAACCCCTCAGCTTTAGCTCCTTTACTAGGTCCTTGTTTCTGAAGGCAATCTGGACTGTATTCCTCACAGAATGCCAGGTTGGAAGGGCCCCCAAGGATCATCTGCTCCAACCTTTCTAGGTGATAGTGTAGTTGAAATGAGCTGGCCCAGCACCGTGCCTCGCTGAGTCTTAAAACTCATAATGATTCCAATCTCTCCCTGTTCTCATGGGAAGAAAATTCTTCTGAAGTCCAATGGAAATCCTCCCCGGCAGTAACCTGTCCCCGTCACTCCTTGTCTTTTCCATGGAATTCCTTGTAAAAAGAGACTTCAGATGGCCTTGCCAAAACCTTAGCTCTTTAAAGACACTCAGGTCAGAGGGTATGAAATGCCAGGAAGCATCTTTCCCCTGTGGAAATACAGTCTGGGTCTCTGATCACTCTTAGCAACCTGAGGTGGGGAAAAAAAATCTTATTGACTGTAAGTTTGTTTGAAGCAGGACAAGGCTCCTGTAGGTTCATTTGCATGGCTCAGTTGGAAACTAAGTTTTGGCCTTCCCACTTCCAGCCAGACACTGCCTAATTCTGTTTCCACAACTCTTGGTCCTTCACTGTCAACTTACAAACCCCCAAACAAATAAGTGGTTCCTTGTTTCTGGGTCAGGTCAACTGAAATTAGGAAAAGGACAAAGAGGAACAGACAAGAGCAGCTTATCCAGGACACAGCATGTTAACATCCTAACTGGTATTCAAGCCTAATATTAATTTTTCACACTTGCATTAAAATAATCCCCCCACATCCCCCCTCAAAAAAAAAAAAAGTGAAATAAATTCAACCCCCAGTGAAGAATGATTCCTGCTGATAAGAAAATGACTGTGCTTAAATTCATTAGCAGAATAGGCTGTGGGATACATTTCAAAGCACAGGGGTGAGAAATAAGCTCCCAAATCCCATTAAGAAATAACAGGATTTATGTGCATTCCTCCCATATATTAACTTTTCTCTCTGGAAACGTCTTGTGCTGAGCTGGTGCCATTTTGGAGGCAGGTGCAGCGTTTTGCAGTTCCCACAGACCTCTGCACATAATCTGCCAGCCTGAAAGCCTTTCCCCTATTCTGACTCAAGAATGGGGATTTTCCAATGCACGGATGAGTGACGAGTTTGGCTGACAAATGTCCCAGCTCCGTGTTCTCCTGGGATTCAGTCACACATTCTCCAGTGATGCTGTAAGCAGTTCTGGCCTGGCCGTATCAGCGGTTCAAATGGTTTAAACAGCAGCCAGCAGAGATAGAAGAGATACTGAATTTTAATAGCCAGGATGTGCAGTGGGGTCATGTTCTGCACAGGACATGCAGATGTACAATTTGGCATCATAGAGGTGATGTGGAGTCATAATTCAGCTGGTGATTGTGTGCCATGGTTAGCATCTTAAAGTCTAACAGTAAATAATGCAGAATCTCCAAGCAAGGTTGCTGTTATCTGAGGTGGCAAATTCTCTGGTGTATTTCCAGGCTGGGTTCTTCACTTCACCCGTTGCCATGTTTGTTTTTACAAAGTTAATTAATTGCCCATCATCAAGACCCTGGAGTCTTCAGGGCATTGGTTTGGGTTATGAGGACAGACTGAAAGAGTTGGGGCTATTCAGTTTGGAGAAAAGGAGGCTCCCAGGTGACCTTATTGTGGCCTTCCAGTATCTGAAGGGGGCCTACAAGAAAGCTGGGGAGGAATGTTTTAGACTATCAGGTAGTGATAGGACTAGGGGGAATGGAGCAAAGCTGGAGGTGGGGAGATTCAGACTGCATGTAAGGAGGAAGTTCTTCACTGTGAGAGTGGTGAGAGCCTGGAATGGATTGCCCAGGCAGGTGATTGGGGCCACATCCCTGGAGGTGTTTGCAGCCAGGCTGGCAGAGGCTGTGGGCAGCCTAATGTAGGGTAGGGTGTCCCTGGGCATGGCAGGGGAGTTGGAACTAGATGGTCCTTGTGGTCCCTTCCAACCCTGACTGATTCTATGATTGTCAGTGGGGTCAGTTTTTATTAGCGCTCAGAGATTTTTCACCTTTTTAATGAAGCTTTTGAAAATAAGTCAAGCCTTCATATTTGCCATTACCTCTAAGAGTTATCATTACTTTATTTGCTTTTAAGGAGTCCTAGAATGGCTCAGGTTGGAAGGGACCTCAGAGGTCATCTACTCCAACCTCCATGGCGTGGGCAGGGATGCCTCTCAAACAGACTTTGCTGCTCAAGGCCTCATCCAACCTGGCTTTGAACACCTCCAGGAAGAGGGAATCCACAACCTGCTTCAGAGCCTCAGCATCCTCAAACTGAGCAACTTCTTCCTCAGATCTAGTCTAAACCTGCTCCCTCTCAGCTTCAAAGCATTCCCCATTGTCCTGTCTCTAGACACCCTCATGAAAAGTCCTTCTGCAAATATTCTGTAGGATCCTGTAGGCATTAGAAGGCAGCTCTGAGGAGTCTTCTCCAGGCTGAACAACCTCAGCTCCCTCAGGCTGTCCTAAAGGCATGGATCAGTCAGATTTTATTTCATATAAAAATGGAGAGAAATATAATATGGGGAAATGAAGTCATATGGGAAATGTTTTTATACATTGACCAATCTTGCCAGTGGACTGAGAGGCATCTACATTTCTCAAATGCAGTCTCATAGAAACTGGGAAATGAGCTGATGGAATTCAGAACCAAAGATCTGGCTCTTTGCCAGGAGCAAAGCCATGGCAAGATGCATTTCTAGCTTCAAGAAAGAGGCTTGAACTGGAGAAAAAAAAATAATCAAAAGCTTTGGGCACAGAGGGATGGGGTCATGGGGGAATCTTCATTTTATCAATGATCCCCCTCTCCTCCCTCCTGCCCTGCTCCATTTCATGTTTGTTGAAAAGCAGTTGCCAGTGTTTGTTGAAGAGTGTCAGCAGAGAAGGGATGCAGCCACTGACCTGACCATAAGGCTGCAGCAAAAGGTTAGTAGAATTAGTCTTGTAGTGCAGACTTGCATTAATAGTTGTATTGTGGTGGTGTTGGCACCAGCTCTGCAATTAAAGAACTTGTTGGCACCCTTCCCTAGGTTAAATTACTGCCACTGTTCCCCCTGCTTGCAAGTCAATGAATGCAGCACTTTTGGGGGAGGCAAGTTCAAACGGTTTTGTCCTTTTGGGATTCTGCACATTTCTGGTTTCAAGCTAAGAGGTTTCTGCTGCCTTTCCAAGCAGACTTTGTTGTTGTCCTGTCTCTGCAAACCAATGCTGGAATAACCGAGCAAGGGAAGAAGTGGGTGAGGAGCACAACAATAGGCTGATGTAGAAACAAACGCCCTTAGGACGGGTCCTTGCTTTCTCTCATGGATATTTTTTAGCTATTGTTGTAGAAGATTAGGTTTCCATCACAGCTTCATCAGGGGCAACCTACCCTTTTTATCAGCCCAGAAAGGCAGCCACAGACATGGCGGGGGGGTAACCCTGCCTATCCTTGTCCAGAAGTGCAAAGCAGCCACTTTTGCCAGCCCAAAATGCTCTTCAGTTACTGGAATTTGCTCTCCCCACACACCTCTGTGCTGTTCTGCAGGGGCCACTCACAACAATACCCCTCCCCTTGGAAATTCTGTTTCCATTTTAGCTACAGTTCCTTCTACCTTGAGAAAAAGAGTCCTTTTGCTGCTTCCCAATTCTGCTTCTAATTTAGAATTAATTTAGATTGGCCTACCAGACAGCACCTGTGTTTTCACCTGTTCACAAGGGCAGATCTATAATCTGCTTTCTCTGGCATATCATAAGATTGCTTTCCTATAGTGTTTTCAGTAAAGCTAAGGACTCAGCTGCACTCTTTTCATGTCCTACATGAAGACTAAGACACAGTCCAGGCCTTTAGGACAGCAAACTGTGGAGATGGGATGCAACTGGAAGTGTTTCAGCCCCTATTTCATTGTGGCCCCTGTTGAAACCAATGAAGGCTGCAGGGTGTTTGTGCTGTTTTGTGGATTCATATGTTCATAGAATGGTTTTGCTTGGAAAGAACCTTAAAGATCAAATAGTTCCAACCCCTTGCCAGGTGCTGGGACACTTTCCACTAGCCCAGGCTGCCCAAAGCCTCATCAAGGCCTTGAGCACTTCCAGGGAGGGGGCATCAACAACCTCCCTGAGCAACCTGATCCAGTGTCTCTCTACCCTCACTGTCAAAGAATTTCTTCCTAATTTCTAGTCTAAATCTCCCCTCCTCAAGCTTACAAGCCATTCTCTCTCATCCTGTGACTACAAGTTATTTTAATTAATCATCAAATGTTAAT
The DNA here is from genome assembly GCA_013396835.1 of Psilopogon haemacephalus. Lineage (NCBI taxonomy): Eukaryota > Metazoa > Chordata > Aves > Piciformes > Megalaimidae > Psilopogon > Psilopogon haemacephalus. The sequence continues at coordinate 302,865 of VWZI01000291.1, read as the reverse complement.
AACTAACTGCATTTAGAGATTTCCATCTCTATCAGTGGCATAATCTTTCTCTGCCTTGCATCAGTGTTTAGTGGGGGTTAACAGAGAGTGAGCCACTGGCACTTCAGAAGATGTTGGGGGTTAGGAGAAAAGGGTAAGCAGAAACAAAACTAAGTGTGCTTGAGTAATTCTGTGTCTCTGCAGCCTGTGTATCTCATCAGTTGCTAAAACAAAAGGTTCCTCTGCTGGTTGATGCTGAAGAGAACCAGGATGAGCATCTATTGTTCGATAGGTTTGATTGTTCTTGGGCTGTGATCTTGTCAGCACTCGTTAGCTTAACGGGTTGGACTGTGTCACTCCCTGGATGGGAGACTTTGAAACCTGATGAGAAATGACACAATGTGGTTCAGTCCGTAGCTCTGCTCCCTCTGAGTCCCTGCTGAATCAATCACTGACCCATCAGAGCTTGATGGGTGGAGAGGGTGTGATAGTGCTGCTCTGTGAGATGTTCTGGCTTTGCTGGTGCGATCTTATCAAAGGTCAGGGAGTGGTGTCCTTTATTAGAGAAGAGAATGTGATCCCATGAGCCAAATTCAGTTTAAGATAAACTGCATAGCAACACCAGCACCACCATTTTCATTTCTTCTTGTTCTAGAGCAGGTAAGGGTTGTGAGTAGCCGTTGTGAGATGCTTTGGTAGCAGATGGCAGTGCCTGCAGTGGACTGGTGGTACTTTCCTGCGTGTGTTGAGTGGAGGGTGCTTACAGTTTGTAATCCCACAAAGTGTCAGCATTCTGAGTACTCTTAATTTCAGAAAGTGGAGTTACTCGGAAGAGACATAGCTGAAAAGTGAAATCACAGAATTTCTTCCCTTCTAACTCAAGCCAGCACAATGAGGATGGAAAAAAAAAATAGAAAGAGAGAGAGAGAGAAAGATCTTTTCAAGTTGGGTGGGAATATAGGCTGGAATGCATAACTGCATTTGAAAGAGTCCCCTGCTCTTCTCCTGGCTTAACTCAGTCTTTAATAGACACTCAGTAGGAATTAGTCATTAACACAAAAAAAGACAGATGTGAGAGTTAGGGGACAAGGACTTAATGCAACAATTCCATGTTTGTAAAATATGTTTATGACATTTTGCTGATGCTAGTCAAAAGGTCTGAGCAGTGTATCCAGTCATTTCAGTTCAAAACCCAGTATATAATGCCCAGAAACTTGTAATCTGCCCTTGTGTGACCAGTTCTACTCAGTCAAATGTCTTCAGTTAGTTGCTGAGCCTCCAGCACTCAGGAGTGAGTCTATTTTCTTTAGAGCAGTTTGGAAAGGGTAGCAGTACCCTGGCATTGCCAACAAAAAGCACTTCCTTCTGCCATCCCCATGTCCATGGTGTTCACAAGTGATCTAAAGGGCAGAAGGGACTCCAATGGCAATTGAATCTGAGTTGCCAGCATTGCCAGGCTTCCTACATATCACTGGCCATCCTCAGGATCTTTATCAAGTTTATTGTGCCAGGGTGGGGGCTTCAAGTATTTCCCAACAGAATCATATAATAAGCCAGGTGGGAAGAGACCTCCGAGCTCATCCAGTCCAACCTATCACCCAGCCCTAGCCAATGGCACTAAGTGCTCCATCCAGGCTTTGCTTGAACACCTCTGGGGATGGTGACTCTGCCACCTCCCTGGGCAGCCCATTCCAGTGCCAATCACTTTCTCTGTGAAGAACTTCCTCCTAACATCCAGTCTAAACCTACCCCGGCACAACTTGAGACTGTGTCCCCTCGTTCTGTTGCTGGTTGCCTGGGAGAAGAGACCAACCCCTCCTGGCTACAACCTCTCTTTAGGTAGTTGTAGAGAGCAATGAGGTCACCCCTGAGCATCCTCTTCTCTAGGTGTGCCAGGCCCGGGGCTTCTCAGAGCCAGGTTGCTTGGGAATGCAACCCAAAGTGGGTGGTAAACTCCGTCTAAGGCTAAGTACCAGCATGAGACCAGAGTAGCTGAAGATATGGATGCATACATGTTCTAAATGTTGGCAGTGTGAGAGAGATAAGGAAGCCCAGGTCAGGTCAGAAAGACTTCTCTCTGCACCTGAGAGACTCTATATTTCCAAAGTCTGCACAGCCCTGCAAACTCCCTTGCCAAAAAAATCCCATAAGAACCCAGCGAGGAAAAAAAAAAAAAAAAGAAAGGCAAAAGAAGAAGATGGACAAAAGGAGAGTGTGGCTGTCTCCTAGCTGCTCAACAGGCAACTCTGAGATCTTTCTGGCAAGATCAACTGAAGCTGAATTTGTCATTGTTTGCCTTGTGTCACCCAGCTGGTCGGGTCAGAGAGCTTCTCTGACCTGTGTCCACAAGTGATGGACAGGTCTGTAGAGGGCATTATCACAACATAATCACATGGAGTGAAAGGAAAGCCATGTGTGCCTTTCTTAACTTAGTCCCCCTGTTCTCCAGATCCTTAGGATAATGCAGCTTTTCTTATTTTCCTCTGAATCTGTTCATGCTTCTGTTATGGAATAAGGTTTTCCCAGCAAAGTATGACCTGGAGACTGCTAATTGGAGCTCTTCCAAGCATCCACGAAGATCTGTGAGGATTCTGTTGCACTGCTAAAAGAAGCATTAATCATGAGCAGAAATATTTCCTGCTGGGTTGTAGTGTGCCTTCTTCTTTCCTCTGTCCCTCAGGCACTTGTAGAAATTCCAGCTGACCAGGGGATGATTTTTTTTTTTTTTCTTTTGCTGGTTCAAGTTAGCTAAATTGTTTTTGGAGGGTCTGTGAGCTCTTACTGCTCTTGCCAAACCCAACAGCAGACAGGAAGGAAAACACTGGAAACCCTAGGCAGGAGGAGACCAGGGGATGAGTTCTCTTGGCATGGGGACTTTGAAACTCCTTTTGTATGCCTCTATCCATGTGTTGCTGGGTTGAGGGGAGTGTAGGAGGAAATGTGCTTTTGGAGCAGGTGGTGTCAGGAGTTTGGTTAAGGTGACCACAAGTTCTTGGCAAATGATAATTTCCCCAGGACAAATATTTATTGATTTACATCTGGGCTGTGTGCTGCTTGGCAAGACACTCTGTATTGGTAGGCATCCTGCTCTCTGGCTGATGTACACAGTGACTGGAAATAGCTTGTTTGATGTCAAACAGGCAGTGTCACTTTCTCTAAACCTTAGACATGTTTGCAGATGGATACTTACTGGCAGAGATCCAGCCACCAAAACCCTGTTTAGAGACTTAGAGCTTAATCAGCATGTGTTTGGAAAAGTGTTCCCACTGCTAACATGTCACCAACAGGATGTCATCACCTAAGTCACACAGGCATTAGGGAAGCTGCTGAGCAGTCTTTGCAGCAGCACTTGGTGTCCAGGGAGATCTCTCTGGTCTTACATTTTAGAACTGAATACTCTTTAAAAATCTGACTTTATCAAGTTCCCTGTTGGCTACCACTCTAGGTCATTAATGCTCAGAAGCTTTCATCCATGGTGTCTCTCTACACAGAGGGGATCCTGTGGCACTTTGCCCAGTGGAGAGAGGCAAAGGGAAAGAGCACTGTGAGGTTACTCTCCTGTGATGACCACCATCCCCAGGACAAGGAAAATTCCTGTTGCCTTAGCTACAAAGCTCAGCTCTAAGAAGAAGGTTGTGAAGGTCCTTGAAGGTATTCAAGAAATATGTGGACATGACACTTTGGGGCATGGTTTAATGGCCATGGTGGTCTCAGGTTGGCAGTTGGACTCAATGATCTTAGAGGGCTTTTCCATCCAAACCAATTCTGTGATGTTCTAGGTGGGTAAGGCCAGGAATGAGACATTGTGTGTTCAATGTTAGTACTTAGCCTCCTCCCACAGCTCCAGCAGCCAGAACTTTGTTATTTCAACTATTCCAAATAACTTTTGAGATTTGGCTCTAAGTCTAGGGGTAGCACTAATCCAAGGAAAGAGGTTTTGGTAGTGTAAGTCCTTGTCAGTGGAGCAGCTTGTGAGAATGAAGCAGCTTTGCTTAATGCTGGCTTGTCTACACCAGCTGAGTCCTCCTGTGCCAGCACCTATGGAAGTTCCACTTGGAGTTGCACCACAGGCATGTGTTGGAGGGATGCAGACAGGGTGAAGGTTGGGCAGCTGAGACTTTGTCACCTGTTTGACAGATCTTTCCTCAGTTATGTATGTCCTGTACCTCAGCTTCTGAGCTCTGTCTTTGACTGCACTGTGCACTTCATAAGCACTTCCAAAATGCCAGGCCAGCTCAGTGCTGGGCCAGCTCTCTTGGCTGCACTTAGACTTGATATAAGGAGGAAAATGTTTATGCTGAGTGGTGAAGACCCTGGCCCAGGTTGCTCAGAGAGATGGTAGATATTCCAACCCTGGAACCACTCCAGGTCAGGTCATTTGGGGCTCTGAGCAACCTGCTCTAGTTGAAGATGTCCCTGCTCACTAGATGATGCTGAAAGATGCCTTCCAACCAAAAACATTCCATCATTCTATGACTCTGTTTTTCATCTAATGACAGGTTAGTGGTGTTTAGCAACCAGGTGGAAGATGCTATGGGACTGGGAGCTATCTGGGTACTGGTGCTCAACACAACCCTCAAGCAACCCACAGCTAAGTCAGCTGGGAGGCTATGAGACTTTGTGTTTCTCCATGACCTTGTTATCAGGTCAATAGTGAGGTGACTGTGACTCCCAGCACAGATGTCTGTAACTCCCTCTTCTTGAGTTACCATAGAACCTTACAATCAGAATTGTTTGAGTTGGAAAAGCCCTCTGAGATCACTGAGTCCATCAACCCAACATCACCATGGCCATAAAGCTGTGTCCCCAAGTCCCATGTCCATGCATTTCTTGAACCCCTCCAGGGATGGGGACTCCAACACCTCCCTGGGCAGCCTCTTCCAATCCCTGACCACTCTTGCAGCAAAGAAATTTTTCCTCATCTCCAACCTAAGCATTTCCTGGCACAATTTCAGGCCATTTCCTTTCTATCACTTGAACCTCACCTCACTGCAACTTCCTTTCAGAGAGCTGTAGAGAGCAATGAGGTCACCCTCAGCCTCCTCTTCTCCAGCCTAAACACCTCCAGTTCCCTCGTCTGCCCTGTTCTCCAGACTCTTCACCAGCTTGATTGTCCTTAAGGGTACCTTGCAGGGCTTTTCTTGGCGGCGGAGTCCTGGCGCTGAACCGACTCGGCCAGCTCTAAGGTCAGCTGAGGACAGCTGTTGTATGCAGGGTGCTGCTGGCTTGCTCCACGCTGGCCTCGTGCATCCCCTGCCCACGTGAAATCTGGGACCAGTGGGCACAGCGTTTGGGAGGAGGGTGGGAGCAGCAGGCAGGCCTCCCGGGGCTCCCTGTGTGTGTGCTAATGAGGCCTGGCGGTGATGCCAGCCAGCTAGCTCGACGTGGAGTTTGCACATGAGTGCACCAAGAATGCAGCAGCTATTCAACCACCCTACATTTTCATAAGCACACGTTTCTGACCATGTCAAATTTTGTACCCATTCAGCTGCTAAAATCCGTGGAATTTGACACTGGGGAAACAAGCCCATTTGAGAAGAGCCTGTACAAAAGGGAACTCGCTTTGCTGCCCGGCTACAGCCTCAGCACTTGAGTGGCTTTTCTACCACAGGGTCACATTTATTCCTTAGGCGAGATTAAAACTTGGGAAGAAGAAAGATTAGTCAGCAAGATTAGGATAGAAAACACTCTTAGAGACTTACAGTAACCATAAAGAACCATCTGATCTCCACAAATGCAGCAGGAGACTTTTCCTCCACAGTTTAGGGTGGTAGAGTTCTACAGACACACAAATGGCACCCAGGCTGTTCTCAGCTCAGGAATGGAAAGGAATAGAATAGAATAGAATAGAATAGAATAGAATAGAANTTGGAAGAGACCTCCAAGTTCATCCAGTCTAGCCTGTCACCCAGCCATAGCCAATGGCACTAAGTGCCCCATCCAGGCTTTGCTTGAACACCTCTGGGGATGGTGAACTCCACCACCTCCCTGGGCAGCCCATTCCAATGCCAATCACTCTCTTTGTGCAGAACTTCTTCCTAACATCCAGCCTAGACCTCCCCTGGCACAGCTTGAGACTGTGTCCCCTCATTCTGTTGCTGGTTGCCTGGGAGTAGAGCCCAACCCCACCTGGCTACAACCTCCCTTCAGGTAGTTGTAGACAGCAATGAGGTCACCCCTGAGCCTCCTCTTCTGCAGGCTGCACACCCCCAGCTCCCTCAGCCTCTCCTCCCAGGGCTGTGCCTCCAGGCCCCTCACCAGCTTTGTCGCCCTTCTCTGGACACATTCCAGTACCTCTGTATCTATCTAATATCCTACTATTGTCTCTACAGTTACTTGACTGGGTGAATCAAGGGGTGCTTAAGATGGTGAATAATATGGGCAAAGAGGAAAGACTCATCTTCCTACAGATCTTGGTGTCCAAAGAGCCAGATAACACCAGAAGATGTTGGTGAGCCCAAAGGCTGCTGACACTGGAAAGAGAGGAATGCAACATCTCCTCCAGTAAAAAAAAAAAAAGGCTGGAATCTAAACTATTCCTGCTAGGGACTTAGTAAGCATCAGGAAGGGATGAGAGGAAGGAATGTGGCATGGGAATGAAGAGGCAATAGGGAATGCTAAAGAGAAAACAAAATCCAAACTGCTGAGGCTTGCATCAGGCTCAGGTGGGATGAAGAGACTGTGTCATGTTTGAAAAGATGTAGGTTAGTATCAGTTCAGTGATAGCAGGAGGCCCACCCACAAGTGCATCACTTCTTCCTGCTTTTGAAGACCACCTTACAGCTCATATTGCCTTTCAGGATTGTCCTTTCCTTAGTTTAAACAGAAATGCTACTCGGGTTGAGTAGTTCTCTGATTCTGGAGGTGTCATTGCACTAGCAGCAAGGTGGTGTCCTTAAAGAGGTAAAAAAGGTCTCAGATTGACTCTTTTTTCTCCTTGCTGCCTTTCTGAATGAAGTATTGAAGTCCAGAAGATGAATGCCCTGAAGTCTCATTTCCCACAGTGCCAGTCTGATATCAGTTTACCACTGTGGAAAAATAAACATGAGCTCAGAAGAAGGCAAACTGCAAAATACAAAGAGATGAAATATTAAGGAAATGGTGAGCAGTCACTTGAGCTCCTACAGGAGCACTTAACTTTCTCACCCCACAGGCTCAAGTGAGGTGAGTAGACTTGCTGAAACTCATTAAACATGAGCCCATTGTTCATTGGAAGCTTTTTCTGTGGGGTGATCGATACTCCAAAGCCTGCATGGGAACTGGAGGCAGATTAGGAGCAAATAATAAAAGTGAAACCAGATTGCAGGCCTGATCCTTTCTCCACCATGGGTTTGTGTAGTTTAGTTTCTGGGCAGTGAGGAAAGCACTGTGGATCAAGAGAAGGGGCCAGGTGCGAGGACCATGGAGCTGCTTTGTACAATCTGTGGTCCTCATTCATGACATCTTTTGTCTTACTTTTAGTTTGGGACTGGAAGAGACTCAACAGATGAAATAAAATGTCCAGCTCTGCTTTTGGGAATCATAGAATGGCTTGAGTTGGAAGGGACCTTAAAGATCATCTTTTTCCAACAGCCCTGACAGGAGCAGGGACACCTCGCACTAGACTAGAATCATAGAATCATAGAATGGTTTAGGTTGGAAGGAACCCCAAAGCTCAGCCAGTTCCAATTCCCTGCCATAGGCAGGGACACCTCCCACTAGAACAGGTCACTCAAGGCCTCATCCAGCCTGGCCTTGAACACCTCCAGACAGGGAGCAACCACAACCTTCCTGGGCAACCTGTGCCAGTGTCTCATCACTCTCACTGCAAACAACTTCCTCCTAACATCCAGTTTCAATCTCCCCCCACCTCTGCCAGTTTAAATCCATTCCTCCTGGACAAGATGACCTTTGAGGGTCCCTTCCAACCCAATGTATTCTGTGATTCTGTGAAGGGCTTTGAAAATGATGGACTATTGAGTCCATCTGTGAGGGGCATGGTGAACCATCAGGATGGAAATCTGCTCTGGAAGTTGTCCCATGATAAACGTGGCAAGAGTCAGTGAAATGTCAGTAGAATGGCTGCTGCTGCTGCAAGCTGACGTAACTAAGGCAGAATTTGGTCCTAGCTATTTCAGTGTGATGGATGAGCACTAATAGCTGCCAGGAGAAACTGAGGGACAACAGCAAAGTCATCCAAGGACAGTCCCTGGGAGCTGGCCACTAGCCCAGACCTGCACTAGGGCATCAAAAGGCAGCATTTTGTCATCTGAGCTGCTTCTCCCCCGGCAGCAGGGGATATCACCTCTTTCCTGATACACCTTTGCATAACGTAAAGATCTCAGTAAAAATATTTTCTAACCATTTTCTTAGATCCTGGGTCAGTTTTGTCTGCTCCATTGCTCCTGTGAAAGCTATTAGATTCATCAGACTCATCAAATATCATGCATGTACAGCTGATTTCCAGAGGCCAGAGCTTTAGCTGACATAAATCACCACGCTGGACCTGATGGAATGACAGCTGCAGCTCAGATGAGAAATGAGCCTGTGTTTTCCTTTCACCCTTTCTTTCACTGCAATGAACAATGTGTCCCTAAGGTACCAAAATAATTGCTGTAGGCAGGTTGCTCTCTCACAAAGGGAAGGCTCAGGTAGGAAATAGGAAAAGACTGACAGAAAATAATTTTTCAGCTGTCTCAGAGAGCAGGGTTTTTTGAAAGAGACTTGCAGTAGTTGCCTTGGGCTTTTCTTGCCATGATTTGCTCTTGGAAGGATCACAGAAGGTTAGCAGCTGGAAGTGACCTCAAAAGATCACCCACTTCAACTCCCCTGCAAGAGAAGGATCATCCATATCAGATCAAACAGGAATGCACCCAAGCTGCCAGCAGGGCCAGAGTAGAGTGTCCTATTCTATTTGTTCTCCCAAAGATGGCTTTTGGGAAAGAAATTCAGCAGAAGGCAAGCAAGAGTAGAAGTGACACCATTTTGCAAGCAGCATTTCAAGTACTGCTTCAGCAATGAATTCAGCTCCTCAACTGACATTTCAAAGAGAAGGAGACAGGAAAACAATGAAGGGAAAGGTAATAAATGTAGCAGGTCATTCAGCTAAGGGAGTTCTCCTGATGCCCAGGTGAGGAGCCACACAGGTCTTGGTCAGAGAGGAGTCTTTCTTTCAGAGAGGCTGGTTTGGCAAGGAGCACTCATCATCATCATCATCATGAGAGAGGAAGAAGAAATATTTGTGGGCTGACATCTGCTTCTGCATCAGCTACTTTCATTTTTGCTTGTGAGATTGGAGGGGATCACAAAAGAATTTGTGTGTAGGTTTGCAGTGTTGGAAAAATGGTTCCCACTAGGAAAGTTTCTTAGGCTGCACTGGGAGTGTGGTGTCTGTGCTGTACAAAAAGGTGCTGTAAAGAGTGGTATCAGACAAGGCATCAACCACTGCTATGGGCTGAGGTTCTGGTGTGTGTAATGAAACATGATAAACTTTGTGCTTTTCAGCCCTTGCTGGCTCATGCACCCTTTATTCTTAATATTGAGGGTGGGAAACAGTCACAGAATCATGGAGTCATAGAAATTTTCAGGTTGGAAAAGACGTTTAAGGTTATTGAGTCCAACCATCAACTTAACACCACTCCTGCAGGGAAGAAACCCAAGTGCAGTAACTTCTTGTGGTCTGCTTTACCAGCAGGTGGTATTACTCTATGACTCTTCCTCGTGAGAAAGTGAAAAGCATTGCCAAGCATCAGTGTAACCATTTCTTGTATCCCACATCCATCTCAGCCTGACACTTCAGACAAAGAGATGGAGCTGCCAAGTGCATCAGCCTTCTCCTGAGGCCTTTAGGCACTGGAAGGGCAGCTGGTGGAGACACACAGAGAGCAGGTAGTCAAGAGTGGAGGTGAAGTGGCAGTGCCAGGATATTTCTTAGCACTTTATCTTTGTCCCTCAGCATTTGTGAAAGCTACTGAGTAAATATTATCTGGGAGAAGCAGAATCCAAGCTTCACCAAATGTATTTGTCAGTTATGATCTCCTGGTGCTCTCAGAATAGCAGTGGGAGAACGAAGTGCTGAGAGCCGGAGGTGCTGTGCTGGGTAACTAACATTACTGGAACTGGGCAAGTTCTCTTCTGGTTCTTGCCCTCTGGTCCTGTCTCTAGACTCCCTCATGAAAAGTCCCTCTCCAGCTTTCCTGTAGGACCCCTTCAGGTATCGGAAGACAGCTCTAAGCTCCCCCTGAAATCTTCTCTTCTTCATACCCCAGCTTCCCTCAGCCTATCCTCATAGCAGAGGTGCTCCATCCCCTGGATCATCCCCATGGAATAGGCTTCCCCCTTATTACTCAAATGAAAAGCTTTGTTCTTGAGTTCCAGTGAATGCTGAGGCAGGCCTTAGGAGCTGGTGCAGCCTTACTGGCCAGTGCCAGGGCCAAACTGGTCAGGGCCTGTGAGCAGACGAATGGCTGCTAAGAGCCCTTTCCTTGATTAATCAATTTAGTTCACATCTGAAACTCAGCCAGCTGAAAAAGAATCAGCTCCTTGAGCACGTGAAGCAGAATATGGACAGCTCACAGCTTGGTCGTGACGTCTGTGGCTTGCTACGTGTGCTTTAGGAGGATGTGCCAGGTTTAGTGGCTGCAGACAATGCTGAGAACATGCCCTTTGTAAGCAGAAGATTATTAGATTAACTGCCTGGGAGACATTCATGGAGAACTCCAGCAAGACACTGCCAACCTTGTACTTCACATTTTCATTTTTAATTTAAAATTTAAATGCAAATTAGCTTGAGGGGGGCAGATTTAGACAGGAAATTAGAAAGATATTCTTGACAGTGAGGGTGGAAAGACATTGGAACGGGTTGCCCAGGAAGGTTGTGGATGCTCCCTCCCTGGAGGTGTTCAAGGCCAGGCTGGATGAGGCCTTGAGCGGCCTGGGCTAATGGAAAGTGTCCCTACCCCTGGCAGGGGGGTGGAACTGGATGATTTTTGAAGGTCCCTTCCAACCCAATCTATTCTGTGATTCTATGAAACCTGGGGCCTGTCCTGCCGGCAGAAGGAAGGTTCAACAAAAGGAGGGTCAGCTGGCTCTGGTCCTAATTCAGCTTGAGGAACAGATGCTGGGATTTTCACTGCAAGTGTGGCTCTGTGCAGCTTTCTAAAAGGGCAACACTGTACATTTTTAATTATTGTGTTGGCTAAAGTGAGAGTAAACAGCAGCAGTTCAGTGTTAGCCTTCACAAAAGTCTCTGCTGGGACAGCTGGGAAGTCAGACTCTGTTGTCTCCTTTCTCTGTGGTTTTGCTCTTCTCTTGCCAGGCCCTTTGGACGTGATCTGAAGTCTTTAAAGCTCATCCAAGCTTTTCACATGTTCAGCACAGCCTGCTTTGAAACACACTAGACCATGCCTGTTTTCCACTTGTTAGGCTCAAGACATTCCCAGAGAGAGAAGGTATCTTTTAAAATTGCCCTTTCCGTGAGGTACAGAGATGGCAAACTTCCTAGATGTGGGTCCAGCTTACCTTGAGTTGTGTGTCCCATTTTGGGCACAGCAATATAAGAAAGACATTGAGGTGCTAGGGTGAGTCCAGAGAAGGGCAACAAAGCTGGTGAGCGGTTTGGAGAGCAGGTCTGGTGAGGAGAGGCTGAGGGATCTGAGATTGCTAATCTGGAGAAGAGGAGGCTAAGAGGAGACCTTATTGCCCTCTACAGCTCCCCGAAAGGAGGCTGGAGTTAGGCTGATGTTGGCCTCTTCTCCCAAGTAACTAATGATAGGACAAGAGGAAATGACCTCAAGCTGCACCTGGGAAGGTTTAGGTTGGAGATTAGAAAAAATTTATTTGCTCCAGGAGTCATCAGGGCTTGGAACAGGTTGCCCAGAGAGGTGGTGGAGTCACCACCCCTGGCAATGTTCAACAAATGTGTGGCTATGGCACTTGGGGCCATGGTTTGATGGCCATGGTGGTGCTGGGTTGATGGTTGGACTCGATGATCTTGGAGCTCTTTCCCAACCCAAACAATTTTATGCCTTTTTCTCTGAAAACTCCTTCTGCATAGGAAGGATGAAATGGAAAAGCTCTCTCTCTCTGAATTTAGCAATCCAGGTCCCCAGGAGGACATTAGTTCAGCTAATTCCAAACAGCCCAAGCAGTGTCTGCCACAATATTTCTGCCTCAAGGCCTTGAGGGGACTTTTTGTTCTTCCCTCTTGGAACTTTTACGCAATCTTCAAGTTTTCCGCAGCTCTTTTGACTCAGAGCTGTTTGCCGCAGATTTGTTTGCCAGAAGGGACATTTTCATCCTTCACAGGACCTATTTATACATTCCACAAAGATTCCTGAGGTGGGAATGATATTCCAGGGAACAGCATGGGATGCTGTGGGTACAGCGGCTGATACCGGGGACGCTGCGAAGCGATTTGGAGCTGAAACAATTGAGTTTGTTCACTGAAGTGGCAGGGAGGCCACAGGGAAATGGAATGTAGCTACCTTCCCTGGAATTTGGCCAGCGTCCCAGCTACCACTAATGCCTCTGCTCCTACAGGAATGTCCTGGGATTTTCATTAATGTATGATTCAGCTTAGAAGAACCTGTGCCTCCTGCCGTAGCCCCTGGAGCGATGGCAGTTAGAGAAATGCTACTTAGCCAGTGTGTCAGGACTGCCTTTAGCAGGCACATTCCCTTCATTCTAGTTCTTTCTGCTCCCTCATCCCCAAGATGCAAATTTCCAGGGTATTGTGTATACAGCACACGCAGGGAGCCTCTGTGCCCCATGTGGGTCACATTCTGAGCCTACAGCATTCATGGAGCTGCACGGTCACAGAAGAGAGCTGTGGAAAATCAGTCAGGTTGATGGCAACCGACTCTGAGAATCCCAGAATGCCAGTTTGGAAAGGACCCCAAGGATCATCTGTTCCAGCCTTTCTAGGTAATAGTCCAGTTGAAATGAGCTGGCCCAGCAGCCTGGCAAAATTAAGCTGAAAACTGCCCTGTGTAGGGGACTCCACTGCTTCCTCTAGGAGATGATTCCAATATCTGACTGTACTCACAGGGAAACATTTTCTTCTGGAATCCAGTGGGGATCTCCCCACTATGTTTTTTTCATGGGACTCCTTGTAAAAAGGGAGTCTCCGTGGTGATAAGGTCTCTCCATAGCCTTCCCTTCTCTGAAGTGGAGAACCCCAGCTCTCAGCCTTTCCTCACACAGCAGCTCTTCTTGTTCTCTGATCATCCTTGTGGCCATTCTGAAAAGACCTGACTTTTGGCTGTCTGACTTGTCTTCTGCTGGGGAGTGAGAGCCCTGTGGGTGCTCTTGGGTGCTCCCATTGTGCATGAAGATGATTTTTCAGTGCTTAAAAACAAAGCTAAGACCACAAAAAGCTTGTGCAGTGTTCAGAGATAGACTGCTCCCTGTCCATGCTCCAGCTAAGCCCATACACATCACCTTGGGTCTTTAATGATGGTACCTCCAGGACGACATGCAAGAAGAGAGGAGACCAGGAGGCCTCTTGGGAGTTAGGTCGCTTGTGTGCTGCCCTAGTCTAGGTACAGAAGTGGGGAGAGCCTAGCAGTACTCACAGGAAACATGCCTTTGAAATCCAGCTCTTTTCCTGAGATCAAGGGCCTTGCACTGCTGATGGCCAAACATTTCATTCCACACTGCCCTTAGCAGTTTGAATGTCATGCTTGTTTGTCCTGACAGTTTATTTTCAATGACAGTTTTAGAAACAGAAGAGCAACAAAAAAAAAAAAAAAAAAAAAAAAAAGAGAGAACTGTGAGAAACCAGGACCTGGTACTAAAGGAGGAGAAGGCAGGAAGAGAACTTGTACTTGCAGTTTGGATTTGAGATGCTTGTGGTGGACTTTGCCCTAGCACGTGTGGCAGAATGAGAATTTGAAAGCCTCACTCAAGGAAAGCCTTTCCAGGTCATCCTGATGGGTGTAAGCCCTGAATTTTGGATGCAGGGCAAGGTGTCAATGCAAGCTTCCATTCAGCCATCCAGACTGGATATTGAGGCTTGTCTTCACACAGAGAACAGTTTCAAAAGGTGAGCTTAAGAGATGAAGCTCTCTGGCATGCAAGAAGGAGGAAGACAGTGGGCAATGGGCCTGGTGTTTTCACAGGTATGGTTGCCTCATCCATCTCCATGGCACCTCACAGCAGCACCAGCTCTGAAAGCATGCACCTTCCTCAGCCTGACCTGCAGCTAAAGTCATTTACATGTCTATTGCAGCTGCAAGCTTTGTTTTGCCAAAAACTATGTTTTGCCAAGTAGTTTTTGGCTTGATAAAGGGATAAGCCTGGAAAGACAGCTGTAAATCCTCTTCCCTACAAGAAGGGCTTGATAAGATATTTACAAGAAAGCCGAAGCAGCTTCAGAGGATCCAAGCAGGGAAAGCAGAACCTGCCAACAGAGCTGCCCTCAAGCTTGGAGGGTGACATTCCGAGTTCGGATTGAGCTGAGAGGGTTTCAGTCCTTTCTCATTAACGCTCCACGAGCTGCTGTTCTTTCAGCCCATCGGTAGGAAAGCACCACCCGGCTGAGTCCCACCAGCTCCACGGGAGATGGCAGCGAAATTGTCCCTCGAACTTTGGTCTGCCGCATGGTGGCAGCAGGGGACAAGGATCGCGACTGCAGCGTGAGGAATGTGAGCATCCCCACCAAAGCTGTGCCTCCGTCTTCCATGCAGTTTATTGCTCCAGCTCCTTGCTGCTCCCGGAGAGACCTTCAAAGCATCCCCAAGGGCTGAACAAGAACAAACTTGCCATGCTCTTTTCCATATGGATGGTTTTCTAGGACCCTGTTTAGGGCAACACTCGTGCACAGCTAAGGCTGCACACTTTCACTTGATTTGGTGGTGAGTAGGTTATAGAATCTTAGAATGGGTTGGAGTGGAAGGGACCTTGACAATCATCTAGTTTTAGGGACACCTTCCACCACGCCAGGTTCTCAAATGCTTGGCTCACAGCACAACAATAGATGGATGATGGACATGTCAGTGTTAGGCAATGATTGGAGTCGATGACCTTAAAGACCTTTTCCTGTATAGGAAGTTCTGGGATTCTTGGATCTGATCATGTCAGCAGCAGCAGCAGCAGCACTAAGAGGCTCAGGGAAATGTCCTCCCTTTGGTCTGCAAGAGGCTCTTCCTTCAAGAAAACCCCAAAACACACCGGAGGTGCAGAGGGGAGAAGGGGACAGGGAGGGGTCACCAGCTAATCTGTAGGCAAGGAAAATGGATCTCCAGGGCTGTGAGCCTGGCATCTTTCATGGGCACTAAATTCACCTGAGAAGACTTTTAAATAATTCTAAAAGGTCAGGGAAACGAAGAAAGGCTTTGCCAAGTGTGATGTGATGACAATGGCTCGGCCTGTGAAAATTCCTCCCTTCTCCTGGCCCTGGCACTCCTACCATTATCTGGTGCGAGGGCAGCATCTCTCGGCAGCATCTCCCTGCGGCATCCAGCGACTGTGACCTGGCACCGAGTCAAAACCCAGCCAGCCACCAGGGACCAACGGGCCCAGCTACTCCTGGAGAGCCTGTTAGCTCATTTCCTAGGGATGCCAGCAGCATTCTCTTGCCCTAAAGGACACTGCTCTTGATGTTCAACTGTCTTTTAATTGCTGCTGGATGCTCTAAGCTTCCATCTTCAAAGAGTCCCTGGAAATGTTGATGTCTGATTCTCATTAAAATGAGAAGTGAGTACCTAGATCCCTTAAGCAGTTATTGAATGCCTGGCAGTTCATCAAGCATGGCTCTGCTGCATCATCTGGGGGTTTATTGCTCTCTAATATAGACCATTTAGTGGTTATTAGTTTGTATTTCCCCTCAGGGAGGAAGGAGGACTTTGATGAAGAAGGAGAGATAGGGTAAAAGGAAGAAAGGGACATGATGGCACAGTGAGCAGAGGACAGCCACAGCAAATATATTCATAGATTCATTGATTCACAGATTGACTTGGATTGAAAGGGACCTTAGAGATCATCCAGTTCCAGTTCCAACCTCTTTCCATGTGCAGGGACACCTTCCACTAGACCAGGTTGCTCGGGGCCCCGTCCAACCTTGCCTTGAACACCTCCAGGGAGGAAGGATTAAAAATAAGGAATTAAAACTATAGAGACAAGTGGGACACCAGAAATACAGATGGAAGGGCATTCAAGAGCAGGTCCTCTTGGTTCTAGAAAAGAAAAAAAAAATACTATAAGAAAAAAATGGTTGAAAGTTGTGGACAGGGCAGAATGTTAACGAAGAGGGAGTCTCGCTTGGCACAGGTGCAGCATGACCTGGCAGTCAGAGCAGAGAGCACAACTCCAGCCCTAATGTGTGATTCTTTCTGTGACCCTGGAAAAGTTACATAAACATTGCCTGTTTTTATTCCTCTCTAATTTGGGAACAGTACTTCCTGCTGTCTTCCCATGGTGTTGAAAGTTCAAATTAGCTAATGGAAGGAAAGTTCTCGAGGATCATTACTGCTGTTGTCATTACTGTTATTACTGCTGTTTAGAACAGGTATGATGGAAGTGTTAATGCTGGGGAAGGGAAGCAGAGGAAGGAGAAATAGCAGACATCAAAAGCAGTAAGTGGCCATGCTGGGGCCAAGGATCTGTCTCCAGGAGGGATAAGTACTGCCTGTTCCAGTAGTCAACCCCTCACCCCTCCTAGTTTTAGGTTTACCTAATTTATGGAATTACCTGATTGCAGGGCACATTTCCTTGACATTTCTGGTTTGAATTCATGCCAGCAATATGCCACAGCAGGAAGCTCAGGGTCTAATCATGTGGTGAAAACAGCTCTCAACAGCAGCCCTTCAAGAGCCTGTTGGTTGTCTTCTTTCTCCTGGGGACCAGAAAGCCTATTGGTTGTTCTTTCTCCTCTAAACCACAGAACCTACTGGTTGTCTTCTTTCTCCTCTGAACCACAGAGCCTGCTGATTGTCTTCTTTGAACCACAGAGCCTGTTGGTTGTCCTCTTGCTCCTCTGAATCGATTGCAGGTTCCTACATCTCAGCTCTATTTTGTCACGTGGAAATACTTTACAGTTACCCTCAAAAGGCACAAGCCGAAGAAAATCTCATGGTAGCTGGTTAAGCTACAACTTCTGTGGGTTATGGCAATGTAGGTCCTAACAGCTGGTATAGAAAAGTACTACAGAAGTCTGGGAAGATGTGTAAAGCATCCTGTTAAAAAGGGCAGAAGGCAGTGCTATGTCACTAGGATTGAAAGGCAAGTTCCAAATGTTGTGATTTGCTCCTTGTTTTTAGAGCAGACAGGAGGGAGGGAGGTTAAAGAAATAACTGGATTGCCTACTCTGGCTCTTCCTGTGCTAGGCGTGGCTTTCCCAAGGCTTTAAAAGTTGGCCTTGGAGTAGGTAACAAAATAGTTTTGTAAATGCATCTCCAGCTGATGCATCTCCTAGATGGGAAAGATGGGAGGAGGGAAGAGTACCTGAGGTCATGCTGTGAGAAGACTGTATGCAAAGAGAAATAAACTGCCAACAGCAAGAGAATAAGAGCATGTTCCTTTGCCTATCCATGCACACTCAGGGCAAAAGGTGATGTTTGCTCATGTGGGACAGTCCCTTCACCTTTTACAGTTTGGTTTGTGGGTGAGTGCTGCTCTCTGACATCCCACAGGTTGAGGGAAGTGCCGCAGTCACCAAGGAGGGCTGTTTGGAGCTGGTGTGCTGGGGCTGTAGATGTGGCAGGAAAGGATGAGAGAGCTCTTGGTGTCACCAGCAGAAAAACCCTACAGTCTGAAGGCTGTCCCTCAGCAGTGCCTTATCTCAGCTGTAATAATTACAACAGCTCCAGCACTGTCTGGGGCATGGCACTGGTTGAGAAACACTAAGCGCTAGGCTCAGTGAATGAAGGCTGTGCTCCTGCCATGATGATCAGGCTAGAGCTGGTGATGAGGATGAGAAGTGGCACCTTGCACAGCAGAAACACAACAGGAGGAGGAGGAGTGGCTGGGGAATGGGAGTGTGTGCTGTCATGTTCTTTGAAGCTGCACTGCTGTGATGGACTCAGCACCTGTGCAGTAGTTTTGGGGCAGTGCTCTCTCATATGTTGAGTGCCTGCGTATTTGATAGCACCTCACCTAGCCTGCAATGGGCTCACTGTCTAAATGTCATAGGAACTGGCTTTTGAATTATTGAAACCTAGTGAGAAATGTGAGAAAGGGCTGGGAAGTTGGGGGTAGGATGGCAAAGCAGGGAGAAAAATAAAGGAGTCTTGAGTGTGGAAAGCTCGGTGTGTTTGGGGGAGAGCAGACCTTGCCAGCAGACTCTTTGACAAACAGCTATTTTTAACTCTCCCATTGCAAAGCAAATATTAACTCCCAGACACGGGCAGCCACTGGGTTTGTGTGCTCTAGAGAGGGGCGAGCTTTATCACCTACAACAGGGAGTAACAGGCAATGAGTTCTTGTAGCCCCTTGAGCTGATATCGCCCTGGTAATCGCTGCAGACCAAAGAGGATTGAGCTAAGGTGCTCCAGGCCCCAGCGTTTGCATCACTTGGTAATACACCCTCCGTGGCATGCACGGAATGGATTGTTTGTGAAAACCACCCAGCAAACAGAGAAGGAAAGCTCTCTGATTCTCACGTGCAGGGGCAGGGTGTGTGCTGCAGGCAAGACTCTGCTGGGATAAAAGTTGGCCTCCTGCGGGGAATGGAGAAGGAGCAGGAGAAAGCAATCCCTCAAGTTTTCATGCACTCTGCACTCGTGCAGGTGCTGCTGTTCTCTAGTTCCCTGCCTGTGACTCAGCCACTTGATTTCCTTGCCTTGTCTGCCTGCTGTGTCGTGAACAACAGGAGGGCAAGGGAGGAAGAAGCATTAATGATGATTGAGATACTGACTCACTGGACACCTTGACACAGAGCAGCAGGGAGAAAATCTTCTCCTGTCCTCTAGCCACCTTGTTCCTATCTCTGCTGCCACTGTGAAGCACGTCAGAACGTGGTTGTGCAGTCAGTCCCTGGACATGTGAGAGCTGGCTTTATGCTGGTTGGAAACAGGCTGATTTCCCCCCTGCCCTGCTGGTGCTCTTCCTTCTCCTTGCCTCTAGCTTCAGTGCCAAATGTCACCAAGTAGCTGAGAGCAGGTTTGCTGATGTCTTTCTGCTTGCTGTTATCACAGCTTTTCTGCAGCTGTTTCATGTCTCTCTGCTTGTCTAAGTTCTCCATCTTTGCAGTAATGATGTGTTGGTGCCATGCCTCTTAAAGAGGTACCTGATATGACTCTAGTTGTTACCACACAGCAAACACATTGGTTCCTTGTCTTGTATATATGGAGAGGGGTAGAGAAAATTTATTGCTGGTTTTGCCCTTTGCTGCAGAGAAGATGCTGAAGGCTTCTTGGAGGCCCGAATCAAAGCTCTAGCACAAGTCCATCTTTCTTTGTGCATTAGTTGAAAGAAGAGTTGATTTCCCCTGCCCATTCTGCTTTTAAATGTAAAACTCTCTGTGGGAGCCTAACAGTTCTGTGCTTAAGAAGGTGGAAAATTATCTGCAGAACTAAGCTGCCTTTCCACTGCTGGCTTAGGAATTTGGAGGCATCAAGAGGAGCAAGATGCAGGCTCACAGGAGCAGGTCTCTTATCTCCTGTCACTGAAGCCTGCAATCTGTTTCCCATTCACTTCTTGCTACTTTTGGCTGAGGGCCTGGCTGCTGAGATATAGCCTTGCTCCCAGGACAGGAAGCAATCCCACAGGAAATGGGAAGGTGTGGAAGTGCTGGAGCCTGCAGAGTAGTCCAAGGAGCGACCTTGAATCCTGATCACTCGTCCCTATCTTTCATCCAGCCTGCATGGATGACAGTGATGTTTCTGCAGATGGATTGCTGCTTTGGTCCCTGCCCTTGGTAATGGTACTGGAAGTGTCAGGAAGATTTCACAGCACTGCTGGCTATTCAAGCCCATGTTGCTTAACTTGTTCTCCTGAGTGAAGTTCAGCCTCTCAAGTGCATCCATTCTGTGTGAACCGTGGATGATCACCTGGAATAAATTAGTCTCTTTGTGCTTGGGAGCAGAAATGTGACTGCAGAACAATCCAGGGCGCTATGAGAAAAAATCCTTTGCTTGCTTCCCCGCAAAATAAAACAATAACTAATTTGGGAGCACTGCCTTTGGCTTGGAGGGAATGTCAATAGCTAAATTCTCTCCAGATGCATGTCTGCACCAGGGATGGGGAAATCCAGCAGAGATGTGGCTCCAGGGGCAGACCTTTGACTTAACTATTTTTTGATTGAATTGTCTGAACTGCTCTGTCACGCTGACACAGAAGTTGGGGACAATGGGGAAGAATTTCTGTCTGCTGCATGGGAAACCCTTGCTGCCCCCAAGTCGTGAGATGGTATGAAATCTGAATGAGGGGAGCAGCATATTCTCTAACGTCATTCAGCAGCTTCACAGCTTTGGTCCTAGGTTTGAAAACTGTCACTGAACATCACAGGGGCTTAAAAATCTCCATCTCCAACAGGAAGCCTAAATCAATCAGCTGCTCAGTGAATTTGCTGAGCAGCCCGGTTTGTACCCAGCACTGTTCTGTACTGGGTGTAGTGTGGACTGGTCTGATGTGGCTGCATTACACCTAACAGTGAACAGGTAAATGAAAGACCCCAAACTGACCTTTTGATGTTCCAGTCTGGACAATAAGAATTATCTCCCAAGTGATAGAAGGAGAGGAAATGGCCTGAAATTGTGCAAGGGGAGGCTTAGGTTGGAGATGAGGAAAAAAATTCTTTGCTTCAAGAGTGGTCAGGGATTGGAAGAGGCTGCCCAGGGAGATGGTGGAGTTCCCATCCCTGGAGGTGTTCCAGAAACGTGTGGACATGGCACTTGGGACATGTTTCAATGGGCATGGTGGTGTTAGGTGGGTGATTGGACTGGATGATCTTAGAGGGCTTTTCCAACCCAAACAATTCTATGCTTCCAAGTGATCAAAACCTTGGGTGTTGATTTGGAAATGGACGCAGCCTCTTTGCTCTCAAACGCACCTTTCCCCCAAGCCGCACCTGTGCTCATAACCTTGTGGGGGACAAGAGGTGAGCCCCAGACCCACTGGAAATGCATCCTTCCTCTGGAAAAAAATGACAATTTCTCCAGTGAAATATTTGCAAGCACAGAACACTCTTCTGTGATGTACCTCCTGGGCAAGTCGTGGGCTGCCTGCAGCAGAGGATCAACCTCTCTCAGTTCCTTCATGGAGCAAAATTGCTTCCAATCTCACCCTGTCACTTCCTGTGAAATCTTTTTTGGCAGCTGAGGAATTCTGGACAGCCATCTCCAGCAGTTCATTTGTGATGGTTCCCTTCCCAGCATTATAATACTGACACGGAAAGGGCAGGAGTTTGTCATTTCAATTGCTGCTGCTTCTGTCAACACCCAGCTCTGCTGGCTGCCTGGGCTTTGCAGAGCATCTCCTGGTGTCACTCAGCAGCTGTACCAACCTGCTGCATGGCATAGCTCTCCGGTGTGACTGCAGACAGGCTGCAGACACATCTGCTTGCTTCCTCTTGTCTTTCTTTTTATTGAGAAACCTCAGGGAGTGAGCTTGCAGTTTAGGAATCACAGGCAGCATTCATAGCCTAAAAGACACAAAGATGGAATAATCCATCTCAGAAGCTGCAGAGAATTTGTTGTTACAATAGCTCCTCAAAGAAAGGGAAGAGAAAAGAGGAATAAATACAGAAAAGTTCTTTAAAATAACCCAGAAAGGATCTCAGTGAGGCAGCATTCACTGAACCTACAGTAACCATAGCGAGCCCAACAAAAGGCAGTAGTAATAAGTCTTATGTATCCTTGGTGATGTGCTTAAGCAACTTCTTGCTTTTACAGTAAGCCAAAAAAAGGGGGAGAACAGATGGGTTCAAAGTCTGCTGCAGGATCTGTTGAATGACAAGAAGCCTCCTCTGGTGGAAGGAAATGGAGTGTTAATGCAAAGCAGGACCAGGGGTGGCCTTTGGGATTCTCAGGAAAGGGCAGCGGGCATGGAAGGCTTTGCTGCAGGAAAGGCAAGTGAGGGGACTGCTGGCACATTAGTGAGGGAAACACAACCCACATTTTCAAAAGGAAAGGAGGGTGATCAGAAGGCTGGAACACCTCTCCTGTGAGGACAGGCTGAGAGAGTTGGGGTTGTTCAGTTTGGAGAGGAGACCTTATTGTGGCCTTCCAGTAGCTGAAGAGGGTCTAAAAGAAAGCTGAAGGACATTTTAGGGTGTCAGGTGATAGGATAAGGGGGAATGGATCCAAGCTGGAGGAGGGGAGATTTAGATTAAATGTTAGGAAGAAGTTCTTCACCATAAGGGTTGTAAGACTGGAACAGGTTGCTCAGGAAGGTGTTGGAAGCCCCAACCCTGGAAGTTTTTAAGGCCGGGCTGGATGTGTCTCTGGGCAACCTGATCTAGTGGAGAGTGTCCCTGCCCATGTCAGGGGGGTTGGAACTTGATGATCCTTGAGGTCTCTTCCAACCCTGACAATTCTGTGTTTCTATGAGGCATTTTGAAGTGGAGGTAGTTCAGGAAAGGCCACCCTGGCAGGGAAGATTGTGTTTTCTTCTTCTGAGAGAACCTGAATGGATCAGCTAGAAATGCTTGTGGAAAACAGGAGAAAGAAAGAGGTGTGGAGGAGCTGCTGAAATGATGGAAGATTGAATACACTTCATAGATCCATAGAATGGTTCAGGCAGCATTATCAGAAGTCAAAGCACGAATCATGATTTGGTTGGGGTTTTCTTAAAGGTTTATCAAAGCAGAAGTTAACACAAACCCATCTGCTGAATACCTCAGCCCTTGAGGTAGCTGCTGTTTGTCACAGGAGGTATTTTTCCAAGAATGGCTTTTCTCCATTAGCGTGTGATCTACCACAACAAACCCAACCCAACCAACCCAAGCCTTTCTGCTGGCTGTATCACAAGTTAATCTAACCCCACTCCATTGTACGGCACTGAAACGATACTGACCTGTTTTCCTCCACAGCAACAACACAGTGGAGCAATGCTCCCTGTTGAGTTTATTTATTGATGCTGGCAGCAAGGGCAAACGTTTCATCTCTCACCCTTCCTGGTAATTGTGCTACAAGGCTCTTTGTATGAAATCTCATTCCTGTGGTTTTATCCATTCTTAAGGAGAAAAGAAAAAAAAACCTCATTCATCAGTGGAATGACTTCCGGGTAGGATGAATGACAATGATTTTTACCTGGCTTTGTTGGGGGTTCAGAGAATTTATGAGCCAGTGCCTGTGGAAGTTGGGTTTCGGAAGGTCTGTGAGGTGGAATATCATCGTTCAGAGGAACAGAGTAGCTTTGCCTGTGAGAAATCACCACTCAACACTGAAACTAATGTGCTGGTAAAAACCTGGGTAATGCCTCTGCATGTGCTGAGTTACATGTCTGGATTATGGCTCAATTACACTTTCCCTGGCATGGCTTGAAACAAAAGTAGCTTCCAGAAGCATATGTGCAATTTCCCTGCCCAGAAAATGGTTCTCTTGCCCTGGCTGGGTCAGAGGTTTCACCTGAGTCAGGTACATTTCTTTGTCTCAATATGATGTCTGGGAAAGTGAAGGCCTGAAGGAAGAGGTTATAGTCCTGATACACCATGAGATGTTGTACTTTAGCATGGGCTATTGACAGCTGCTAACACAGAACAGCTTCTGTTAAGCAGGGTCTGCCAGGTGCACTGAATATCAGGTTTTATGGTGGCAAGTTCTGTAACAAAAATTCCAACAAATGCACTCCTGAGTCTCCAGAAACTCAGATTTGCAGTGTGTTACCCCATCTATTACCTTGCCCTGTGCTCTGGTAGCTTGAGGTGCTGCAGAGAGGTGCTGCACGGTGGCCCTGGGTTGAAGTCTGGACTCGATGATCTTAGGAGGTCTTTTCCAACCAACACAATTCTATGATTAGCGCACAGAGATTCTGCCTCAAATTTGCTTGTCTTCAACCTTGCCACTTCTTTGCAGTGTTCCTGCTGTTGAATCGATGTGCATGAACTTCCACACAATGTGTGGATGGATCATAAGAAATGGAGGGAAGTGCCCTAGGATTCTCCTTCTAGCTTTGCCACTACCTAGCCTTGAGCAGGCTGCTAACATTAATCACCTCCTTTATTTAAATCCCTGGCTGCAAAACCCTGCAGAGGTGCTGCACACACCTACCTGCAGCTGCCTGACTGCTGGCCAGCAAGCAAGAAGCTGTCGTTAGTCAGCCAGAGAGATCACAGGGAGGTGGAACACAAAAATCGCATCCAAGCTTTTCTAATCCCAGTTCTGCCCTTGGGCTTGTGCTGGCTGCTCTTATCAGGAGGCCTTCCCCGGCTGTTTAGCTGGTGTTTACTGTTCCCAAATACCAAAGACTTTTCAGGCTCATTCAAAACAATGCTTCCTGGCAGAACGAATTTGGCTGCCAGTTCCCAGCTTCCATGTATATGAAATGTAAAGGAGGCGAGCACAGAGCTCTGAGGCAGCTGGCAGGCAAGGACAGACAATGTTTGTTAGTCAGAGAGCTGAGTATGGGGCTTGGCAGACCTCATCCTTCAATGGTAATGTGTGCTCAGCTCTGCATGTGACAGCCAAACTGGCAGACCCTCCCACCGTTTCTGTCTCCTCTCTTCCCTGTGCAGATCGAACAGGGAGGTAAAGCAGACTCCCTGCCTTCCAAGCTGCAGGCTGGCGATGAGGTGGTGAACATCAATGAGGTGGAACTGAGCAGCTCCAGGAGAGAGGCCATCTCCCTCGTGAAAGGGTCCTACAAGAAGCTGAAGCTGGTCGTCCGCAGGTAGGCACCATCCAACACTTCCCTCTCTCTCTCCTGCAGCGTACCACTGCCCTCACTCCAGCTGAAAGCCTAGGACTTGCCCTGATCTCACCACAGCCTTGGTTTAAGCTCACAAGCATGAGTCCAAGCACAATTGTGTGCTCTTCTAGCTGACATTTCTATGACTCATTTGCCACTGGTATACCCAACCATGTGAAATCCCCATCCAAATCTCTTCCACTACCCCCTTGCCAGATGGCAGTCCAGAATTCCTGCTCAGTGATTTATGAGCAGCTCCGTCTTCCTTCAAAGTGTTTTGGGCTCCCCGTGTAATGCTGGCAGCTCTCTACACAGCTCTTGCCTTGTTTGCTGCCTGTTACCACTGTTGTTGTGACAGCAGAGGGATTTCCACCAGCCACAGCAAGATTTGGAGGTGTTTGATGTTCTGCAGGTAAGTGATAGAGTGGACCAAGAGCAGCCTGGCCAATGTTGTGTTCTGGATGTGATCTAGGGGGCAGGCACTTCACCTGCATCTTCTGAGCCACAGCCTCTGTGCTGCCATGGAATCAGTGATCTCTTACCTGTTCTGTGTCACCCTTTCCCTGGCTGTAAAGGGCTTGTAAATGGTCATGAGTAGCAGTGCTGTTGCTTGCTGGTGTGCTGCTGTGACTCAGCTGGGCAAATTGTGCTGATCTCTTTTGGTGACATCAATAAAAAATGTGTTTGGCTTAGGGTCAGGGCACAGAACTTGGATCTTGATGTGTGTTTTGCATCAGAGTTGTCTGGGCCTGGAATTTGGGCAGGCAGTTTTAAGACCTTAACAGAGATGCTTTTGTGTGGTTTTTACTATGGGCATGTCCAAGCAGTCTTTTCTGTGCCAGTTAGGTGATAGCTGCTATCACTTTATGGAGTGCTCTGTCCTGAATTTCCACACTTAACCAGAAAGGAATCTGGGTCAAGACCAGCATGGCTGAGGAGCAGTGATTAGGCAGACAAAAGGTGGCAGCTGGGTGGCTAAGCTGGAACAACTGACTTACATCTGAGTGGTGATGTCTGAGCAGGGTACATCTGAACAGCTCAGACATCCTCCTCCTCTCTGCTCTGTATTTTGTGCTTCTGCAGGCTATATTCTGAGGTTTCACCTGTTTTGAGCAACCTGGGCTAGTGGGAGGTGTCCCTGCCTATGGCAGAGGGGTTGTAACTGTTTGATCTTTAAAGTCCCCTCCAACCCAAACCATTCTGTCATTCTATGAATTTACAAATTCCTTGAGAGATGCCTGAATCCCAGGAAGCTTTGATGCCTCCTTCTCTCAGCTAAACGAGAAAAACAGCAACTTTTAAATTTCCTTCAGCAGTTTTTCACGTCCAGAAGGAATCCTGAGAGGCAGAGGCAGTCAGACAGTTCTCATTACAGCTGATGAGATAGTGAGAGAAGGTTTCCCACCTCTGCAGAAACCCAGAGCAGTGGTTTATGTTCCCAAGTTACCCATCCCAGTGTAACCTAATAGTTTCTCTCTCCGTTATTTTGAAGTTCCCAAGGCCTTTTCATCTTTTCTTCTCCTTTCTTTCTAATGAGTATGCAGAAGTGTTTGATGTTTTCCTACTCTGAGATGCTGTAGTGATCTTGAAGAGCTTGTGGTTCTGAGCCTTGCAGGTTTCATTTCGTCACCACTAGAGAGACCCAGGCGTTAACTTCAAGAGGTGTAACATTCACACACCATTCCTCTGCCGAGGTACTTTAAGCCCTTCCTGCATATTTAGAGCTCAGTCACAACTCATAAACTCACAACTGAAAAACTGCACTTAAGAGCTAAGAGCTTAGTGTTCAGTGCAGGGAATTTGATGGTCCCAGCTGATCCTGCAGTGCTGGCATGAAAGCAGCTAAAGGACAAAATTGTGAGGTCCTGACTGCTTTGCAGGAAGCAGGCCACAAGTTTGGCTAAATTCTCTATCACCAAAGACTCTGCATTCTGGGTGGCAGGTGGTGAGGTAGAAGACAAAGATTTTGTCTCCAGTGCTAGAGGAATAATGGCTGAGAAGGGATATGGCAAGGGGCAATGGATACAACTTGGAACCCAGGAAGTTCCATCTCAACATGAGGAGAAACTTCCTTACTGTGAGGCTGCTGGAGCCCTGCAGCAGGCTGCCCAGAGAGGTTGTGGAGTCTCCTTCTCTGGAGGCTTTCAAGACTCATCGATGTGTTCCTGTGTGACCTACTCTAGGAGATGCTGACTCAGCAGGGCAATTGGACTCAATGATCTCCAGAGGCCCATGACAACCCCTACCATTCTGTGAGCTGTCATTCTATGAGGATAAAAGAAAAATCTCAGAGGAGGATGGTGAGAAAGAAGAAAGAAGCAAGGGGGAAGTGAATTCCTGCAATGACCAGAAGCTTGCAACAATCTGAAATGAAATGAGGCAAGATGCTAAAGAAACAAATGAAGGCCAGCAGCTCAGTACAGAACCTGAGCCATGTGGAGCCTTGTGGTAGTTGTCTCCTTCGTGACAGCCTTCATCTCAGTTAAGGAGATGCTGCAGGGCAGGCAGCATGTCTGTGTGATGAAATATGAGCAAACAAAGGTTTGCCAGCCAGGCTTGAGGCAAGGCCACAGCACCAGGGATGTGCAGATTATCTTTAGCCCAGACATAATGAGTTTAGCCATTAAGACTGGCAGGGGAAGCACTAACATGCTTCCTGCTTGGGACTAGGTTTTGGTGTGTGAAGGGTGATTTACAGTACTACAACACCTGAATAAAAATCCTTTTTAGAGTGCCTGAAATGGCGATTTGTGTAAATTTGCCACAATGATTTGACTGAAGTGGATTAGGGCTGCTCACTGCAGACAACCTGATCTAGTGTGAAGTGTCCCTTCCCATGGCAGGGGGGTTGGAACTAGATGATCCTTGAGGTCCCTTCCAGCCCTGACAATGCTATGAGTCTATGATTCTACAACCAGCAGTTTGAAAACTCACTGGCCAGTCATATGTGACCTGTGATTTCAGTCTTCATGAGAGCTCTTGCTTAAGGAGTGACGCAGGCTCACACCGGCATGGACTTTACCCCTTCAGAGTCATATGCAAACAGTAGCAAAGTCTGCTTAGGGTATGTGGTTTTGGTTCTTTCCAAAGCACATTCAAGGCCAGCGTGTTTTTGAAGGTTTGATTGTTTGTTTTTCTAATTAAAATCTCAGGAGCTCTCCACAGAAGTGTGATGTTAGAACAGCTTACGAGATCTGCAGCCAGGCCAATGCAATGCTATGTTAGTCCCTTGGAATGTCTTCTGCAAAGCTCAGTCCTGATTGAAAGTATCCATCAGCCAGCTCCTAATCCAGTTAACAGGGAAAAAGAGTGGGAATTGTTTCAATGAAGGGAATGTGGTGGGAAAAAGAGACAAAATGCAGTATGAAAGACTAAAATAAATAGAGGTAAGGAAAATTGCCTCTCACAACAATACTTAATATTAAAAAATATTGTTTTAAACAAGTAACCAGTAGCAGAGGACCATAATCAGCCTTTCACTCCTGTCCAGATGTCCTGCTGCCATCAGGAACCTGCAGTAGGAGAGACATATAAGGTTGTAAATTTAAATGCTTTCTGCCTCCTTGCTCATGGAGTCACAGCAGGGCAGAGAATGACCAAATGAAGCCTGGTGGTCTGTAAATTCTGTGCCTGTTCCACAAGAACTCCATATATCCCATGTTTGGGAGATAACTGTGAAATGATTTGTCACAGATGCTCTCTACCTGCGTTTTTGTGTCTCTCATCCTCAACTCAATGTCAGTTTTCAAATGTTTAGCTTTCCCTGCTCCTTAACAAAGGGTGCTCATATCCAGCCTATCTAAAGGGCTGTTCCTAAAGCCAGGCCCTGTCTTTGTTCCCATTCCTCCCTACCTCCCTCTGCCTGTTCGTTTGCAGGACAATAGAGTCGGACATGTACGTGTTTGTTCATTCCTGTAGCCCTCAGCTCTGTAACTGCTGTGCTATGAGGAAGCTGGCTGATACTTCACACTTCGTTGTGCCGAAGCCAGAGTAAAGCAGAGTGAGAGCTGCTCTGTGTGGCAGGGAATTACAAAACCTTATTGAATGTACCTTAGGTGCACTTTCCGCCTAAACTGAGCGACAATTTCCTACCTCACAAACCCTGCTGCCTGTATCTCTTGCGTGCTTGCCATTGGCAAGTGGATTTAGCTTGGTGCTCTGTTCCACTCGGTTTTATGTCGTCTGATTCTTAGGTTGTTGTGCAACTTAAAGAATGGACCAACGAAATCTCCTGTTTTCTGCTTCCCCACGTTTTAACAGAGGGTTTTTCAGGACGCTGTCCTCTGCTGGCCCAGGGGCAATCGCTTTTGTTTCCTTCTGATTGATTTCATACCTGAGCAATCATGCAAAAGCAGAGCACTGCGTGAGCAGGTAAAAGGCTGAGCGAGGGGAGCAGCCTCTAAAGTCACCGCCGAGCAGACAGACAGAAGGATTGTGCTCCAGGGAAGGACAGAGAAGTGTCACTCTGTCGGCAACAGCCTTGGGGAGTAAGCCAAGAAGCTGGGTCCTCAGGAGAGAGGTCTCCACAAGCATTTCCCGTGGTCACTTTCAGTATAGCACTGCCGGTGACAAGTGTCTCTCACTGTGGGTATGAGCAGAACCAGTTCCATCAAGCCCGAGGAAGCCAGAGGCTGATGCTGATCTTTTGCTGAGGGTTTGCCAGTTTTGGAACAGTTGGTGTGAATCATGGTGAGAAACTGGAGAGACCAGTTTGTTTCTTTTTGTGGCAGAGGGCTTTGCCTACTGTCCTCAACAAAGTGCCTTAGACAGGTTTTGATACTCAGTTGATCTTTAACCAGCTGAAGGAGGCTGAAAGCTAAAGCTGCAAGCCACATGATTAAGGCTCAGTTGTTTGGTTGTGGAACACAGGTTAATTGTTCCAACTTGCTCTTTAGTGTCACTTCCTCTCCAGCTCTAGTAGCATCTCATCACTGCTGATCAATACTGAAAGGGTGGCAGGAGGATGGGAGTGTCAGGTGATAGATTAAATGTTAGGAAGAAGAACAGGTATGATGGAAGTCCTTTTGCAGTGGTGCCCACTGACAGGACAAGACGTAATGGGCACAAACTTGAATATAAGAAGTTCCATCTAAACATGAGGAGGAACTTCTTTAATTTAAGAGTGATGGAGCCCTGGAACAGGCTGCCCAGAGAGGTTGTGAAGTCTCCATCTCTGGAGTCATTCAAAACCTGCCTGGATGCCATTCTGAGCAACCTGCTCTCAGTTGTCCTGTTCTGTCAAGGGGTTTGGGCTTGATGATCTGTAGAGGTCCCTTCCAACGTCTATCATTCTGTGATGCTGTGATCTAAGCAGAGTTGAGTGTCTGAAGCAGAGTCCTGAGTGTAAAGGCAGAGGCAGGGCAAGGCCTTTGCGGTGCTATCAGCTCCATCTAATAGCGTTGCGCGTGCTTGCATCAGCTGAAGATAAGGCTCCAAACTTGGGCACTGCCTTGTCTGCTTTACAGCAACGACCACAGTGGCCTCGAGCAGTTGCCCAAAATAGCCTTTTGCACAGGTCAGTAAGCAGGAATGGCTGTCAGAGCCTCACACTGTTTACACAGTTTTACATTCAACGTGTTGGTAACAGCAGCAATTAGATCGCTGAGGCATGGTGGCAAACGTCCTGCTCTGCGCCTATCGGGCTGGAGGGAGCTGCGGTCTCGGGGACAACAACTCTCAGGCACCCCTTCTAACACAAACATGGCTTGAACTGAGGCCTCCTACAAGCCATTCCTTAGGGCTGCTGTGGCATTCACTGTCACCTGGTGCAGGGAGGGCAAAGGCAAAGACACAATATCATTCTCGTTGTGGCCACAGCACATTGTGAAGTACTTTGGCTCCCTGCTCTTGGTGGGTGGAAAGCAGCTCCACTCACTTGGATGGAATTCAGATGAGGTACCTCAGGTCAGAATTTGGGCCTTTGATTAAATTCTTGGATCCAGTGTCAGCCTTGGTTAATGAATGCAAAGCTCTATTAAAATTTGATAGTGGAACAGCAAGCAAAAATCTTTCTGTGGAGAATTTCCAGAGGTTTAGGTCCTTACTCTGTGCAGGCTGACGTGCAGGAGTCCTGCAGAGCTCCTCTGGGGTGTTGTTTTTAGGGTTCAGGTCAACACATAGCTTCTGGATTGGGATGTGAGTGGCTGAGATGGTGACACTTGCATTTGCAGAGCCAGTGAGATGGCATGAAGCAGGAATATCAAAAGGGCTGTGGTCTTCAGCAAGACTGAATGCTTTCATGATGTGCAACATGTTTCTAGCTTATATCTGGCCATACAGGTATGAACAACTATGGGAAGCCTGCTCAAGTAGCATTGATGTGTTATATACAATGTTGTATCAAAAATCATGGAATAATAGATTCATTTCAGTTGGAAAAAGCCCTTTAAGGTCATCCAGTCTAATAATCAACCCAGCATCACCATGGTCACTAAACTATGTCCTGAAGTGCCATGGCCACACGTTTCTGGAACACCTCCAGGGATGAGGACTCCACCACCTCCCTGGGCAACCTGTTCTAATCCCTGACCACTCATGCAGCAAAGAAATTTTTCCTCATCTCCAACCTAAGCCTCCCCTGGCACAATTTCAGGCCATTTCCTCTCCTTCTATCACCTGAGACCAGGGAAAATAGGTCAACCCCACCTCACTGCAACTTCCTTTAACGGTGTTGTAGAGAGCAATGAGGTCTCCCCTCAGCCTCCTCTTTTCCACACTAAAAAACCCAAGTTCCCTCAGCCACTTCTCATAAGACTTGTTCTCTAGACCCTTCACTACCTTGAGGCTCAAAGCAAAGAAGCTTGGTCCTTTTGAGACCACCACAGTAAAGCCACCCTCCTGCCTTGTTCCTCTCTGCAGCCACCCATGATCTCTGCTCACACAGATCTAGGGGAGCTTGAATGGGGACCTGATGTTTTGGGGTAGTGTTAGGCATTCTAGTACGTGGCTGCTGCTGCTCCTCCCACGTGTCCCTGGGGTGTGCCTTTGCCCAGATCTCACTCCCTATTTTATGTAGAGGGAAGGCCTTCCTCTTTCTGTGGTGAGGTGTAAAGAAGGTGCAGACAGAGCAAGGATCACTATTCCAGGCTGTTGGGTTTCTCTTTCCAGGGCTAGTGCTTCGTGGTTTGTGTCTGCCTCCAGCTTAGCAGCGCCTGCAATCCTTCTCCACCTCAGAGAGCCTTAGGCTAAAATCACAAGGCAGATAATGGGGGAGTGGGGATAGAAAACACTATCCTTGTTTTCCTGGTGTGCTCCAAACTGTACAAAAAGAAAGGATTAAGCTTATCCCTGGCCATAACCGTAATCTGCGTGTTTGTTTTCATGCTTCCCTACAGATTCCCTGTGTCACTGGGGTTAGTCAGCTTATTCTCTTGGCACATCCCAGTCCCTGGGCCCCCTTGTCTGAACCATGAGAACTGGGGGAGATGCTGGGAGGAGAAGCACCTTACAGCCCCTCAGAGGGAAGCTAGTTGAGAATTCACTCAGGGATATACCCCCTGGAAACACCAAAACCCTGCCCTGAAGTGCCAGGAATCATCTCATGCTGAGGCAGTCAGTGCTGCAAGC
This sequence comes from Psilopogon haemacephalus, assembly GCA_013396835.1. Taxonomy (NCBI): domain Eukaryota; kingdom Metazoa; phylum Chordata; class Aves; order Piciformes; family Megalaimidae; genus Psilopogon; species Psilopogon haemacephalus. The sequence goes on along the minus strand of VWZI01000291.1, from coordinate 270,555 downwards.
TGGTGGGGCTGCAGCATATAGTCATAGAATGGTCTGAGTTGGAAGAGACCCTAAAGATCACCCAGTTCCAGCCCTCTGCCATGGGCAGAGACACCTCTACTAGACCAGGCTGCATGGCCAGCGTTGTGTTTTCAGACAGACCTGGTTCTATTTAACTCATGTAAAGACCTCTGTGGCAAGATCAGGAATTAAATCCAGAATTCCTGAAAGCTTACACCTATGAGGCCTTGAGTAACGTGGTCTGGTGGGAGGTGCCCATGGCAGCTGGGGTTGGATTGGATGATCTTTAAGGTTCCTTCCAACCCAAATTATTCTATGAATCTATGATTCTACTCCTTAGCAACAAAGTTGTTCTGCTATATTTTGGTGGATACCAACTTAACCATGGCACAGCAATGTGCCCTTGCAGCCAAGAAGGCCAATGGAATCCTGGGGTGTATTAAGAAGAGTGTGTCCAGCAGATCAAGGGAGGTTCTCCTTCCCTTCTACTCTGCCCTGATGAGATGTCATCTTAGTACTGCCTTCAGTTTTGGACTACCCAGTTGAAGAGGGACAGGGATCTGGAGAGGATCCAGCAGAGGGCTATGAGGATGATTAGGGGGCTGGAGCACTGCATTATGAAGAGAGGCTGAGAGACCTGGGGCTGCTTGGTCTGGAGAAGGGAAGACTGAGAGGGGATTTAATCAATGTTTATGAATCTCTGAGGGCTGGTCAGGAGAGGGGACAGGCTCTTCTCACTTGCTCCCTGGGATAGGACAAGGAGCAATGGGTATAAGTTGCAGCACAGGAGGTTCCAGCTCAACACAAGGGGGAACTTCTTGACTGGAAGGGTCCCAGAGCACTGGAACAGGCTGCCCAGAGAGGTTGTGGAGTCTCTTTCTCTGGAGCCTTTCAAGGTCTGTCTGGATGTGTTCCTGTGTGATCTGTGCTAGATTGTCTGGTCCTGCTCTGGCAGGGGAGTTTGGACTCGATGATTTCCTTAGGTCCCTTCCAACTCCTAACATCCTGTGAGCCTGTGATCCTGTGGCAGGAAATTGCTATAGTTAAGGCTTTAAAAGAAGGAAAAAAAAGGTGGAGAAAACACTTCCAGTCTAGCTGACAAATGACCTCATTGCTGTGGGAGAGGAAGATGTCAGTACTCCTGACACCTGAGGCTCAGAGCCCATGAATATTGATGGAAAGATTCCCACAGACTCCCGAAGGGCTTTGGCTCAGCCCCTCACCGAGCAGAGCTTTCCCTCATGGACCAGGAGAAATGGACTGTTCCTAGAGAGAGGGGAAGCTGCTGGCATTCTTACAAGACAAGTGCCAGCACAGTTCTTCAAAGAACTCAATGGCCTAATCCTTCTCTTTTATGACACTAATGTCATTTTGTGTGGGATTTGACAGCGTGCCAAAAAATTGCATCCAATAAATCCAAGTTTTGTGAATGAAATTAATGAGAAGAGGCATTGGCTCCCACCCTGCTCTACACTGTGTTTCCAGAGAGCTGCTGTTCTGGTTTTGTTCAGTGATGATGACAGGGGTAAAGGGAAACAGGATGGTCTGGTGCACATAGAACTTTCAGGACTGACAGCTCGAGAGGCTGAAGCTGGCACAAGCACTGATAGTTAGCAGGGTGGTCTGACTGATGTGCAAATGTCATGGTGGTGGTGGTGAACTCCTTCCACAGCTTCCCAGTGTGCTCTTGGTCTTAGAATCACAGAATAGTTTTGGTTGGAAGAGACCTTTCAGATCATCAAGGCCAACATTAACTCAGAACTGCCAGGTCACCACTAAAGCATGTCCCTCAGCACCACATCTCCAAGTGTTTTGGGACCCTGCAGGGATGGCAGCTCCCTAGCTGCTCTGTTGTGTGGCATCTTGGGACAGGGAGAGGGTCTTTGAAGAGCATCTTTGTAACGCAATTAAAAAAAAAAAAAGAGTCTTCAGTTGGATTCTTAACATAAGGAGATCAAGAAAGGGGTCCCTGCCAACATGACATTCTGTGATGGAAATGGGTGCCACCAGCCCAAGCCCACCAGGGTCTTCAGCCACTGTTTGTAGAGTGGTTCCAAGGTCTGTCCAGCCTGTTCCCAGGTGAGTGAAGGCTTTAAATTGGCCTCTGTACTGGATCAGACTGTTAAGTCTTTAGCTGTCTCAAGCATCACTGTTTTCCTTCGCAGAGTTTTCTGTGCTTAATCAAAATGTTTGCAGCTCCTCTCTCGTTAGGAAGGGTCAGTGCAAGGCACGAGGCAGACAGCTGAGAGGTGAACAGAATTTAATGCTGAAATCGCTGGCACCAGCCTTCCTGTCTAGGATTTAATTAGCTACAGCTCAAGACTGGCAGGCTCTTAGGAAACTTCCCATAGGGAGTGGGAGATGGGAAGAAGATCCAGATACAGTATCTGAAAGCAAGCTTTAGGCTACCGATGGGGACAGTGGGAAAAAGCCTGGAGACAAAAAGAAGGCAGGCACCATTTCGTGTTATCCTAGATGGGATATTAAAGGCTGACCCCTCACCTGAAGCTGCACCAGGAGCACAGCCACTTCTAGCCACTGCCACTCTGCATTAGCTGCTCCTTTCAGCGAGTGCATTTGGATTAGTTTGCCTTCTTCAGGCAATATTCAACCCGGGCTTTGATTTGTGAGACACTGACACTGGAAAAGCTGAGAAACCTCTGCCAGCACCACACAAAGTGGTGGTTTAGGGTGTGAATCTCCTCCTTTTGGAATTTCCTGAGGATTAGGCTGGAGCTGGATCAGATCAGATCACGACAGGGTGAAAACTGGAACAAGCAGGCAAGTGTTCTGTCCCTGCTCAGTGCCTCGCTCTGTGGCTCTGTCTCAGCTGACCTCTCGTTGATAGGGCAAATACCTGAAGCTCTGAGAGCTTCTGGTTACCTCTACAGGTGCAGGGGACTGCAGGGTGGCAGCTTCACAGGGCAGCTGCCAGGAGACAACTGAAAATAGCTGGGTTTCCTCAGTTTCACAGTGAGAAAGCTGTGGTTGGCTTTCATTTCAAGAGCTGACAAGAAATTCTGATTTCTGAGGGGCTTGTTAGTCGTGTGGCTTTGATAGGTGCTGTTGTACACACACCCTTAGGTGAAATGTTCATTGTGGTCCCCCACACTACTTACCTGGCAACATAAAGCAGTGGCTCAGTATTTTTTCCATGCTTTTATTATCATAGAATCAGATTATTGCTTTGGTTGGAAAAGACCTCTGTGGACATTCAGTCCACCCATCAATCCAACACCACCATGGCCACTAAATCATGTCCCCAGGTGCCATGCCCACAGGTTTCTTGAATATCTTGAACATTTCTTGGCTCCACCACCACCCTGGGCAGCCTGTTCAAATCCCTGACTACTCTTGCAGCAAAGAAATTTTTCCTAACCTCCATCCTAACCCTCCTCTGGCACAATTTCAGGCCATTTCCTCTCCTTCTACCACCTGAGACTAAGTAAAAGAGACCTACCTTCACTCTAAACTCCTTTCAAGGATTTGTAGTGAGCAATGAGGTCTACTTTTATCCTCCTCTTTGTTAAATACATGCTACATATAGCAAATTAACATGCTTTTATTAATTTAACATTAATGTTTCATTTCAGTCCAAACTAAACACCCCATTTCACTTCCATTTCACCCTGGGTTGCCTTTACGATGAAAACACAGCACCCACCATTTCATCCACACTTTTCTCCACTTCAGTGTCCCCTTCAGGAGTCTGAAAGCATCATCCTCTTCAATGCAGGTAATTTCCTGACACCCCACAGGCAGGAGAGCTGTACCATTTGATACTGTCTGTGCAGTTCTGCTCTTCAGTATTCTTGTGACTGAGATATTCCACTCATCCAGCCACGAGGGAGGAACTCCACCAGGCAATCTGCATGACCCACAGAGTCCATTCATGATGGAGTGTGAGGTAGTTACAGTGGCCACTGCACTCTAGCATCTGTTTTACTGCAGTAAATCCAGACAAGCTCAATTTATATCAGCAGGATTTTCTTAGCACTCATTAGCCTTTCCTCACCCTACTTCCCTTGCAGAGCAAATCTTGCATCAAGGTAGAAAAAGGCAGAAAAAGACCTGGGGATGCTATTTGACAGATGGCTGAAGATGAGCCAGTGGTGTGCTCAAAGTGGCCAAGAAAGCCACCAGCATCTTGGCCTGGATCAGCAACAGGGTGACCAGCAGGAGCAGGGAAGTGATCCTGTCATCCTGTCCCTGTACTGGGCACTCGTGAGGCCACACTTTGAATAGTGAGTTCAGTTTGGGGCCTCTCTCTCCAAGAAGGACATTAAGTAGCTGAAGTGTGTCCAGAGAGGGGCAACAAAGCTGGGGAAGGGTTTGGAGAACAGGGCTGGGAAGGAGCAGCTGAAGGAACTGGGCAGAGGTTAAATGTGGAGAAGAGGAGGCTGAGGGGAGACCTGAGTCTGTGATATATTTAATGTGTGTTTTTAGCAGTCTCTTGGATGTCAAGGATGGGTATGGAGTAACTGAACATCCTTGGTTGCATCAGGCTGATGAGTCCAGTGTGTTGAGGGCCACTTAGTAGCTGTGATGTGTCCATAGACTTCATACAGAGCTGTATGCCCACTGCCTCCTCCTCTGGGGCTTTTGGCACAGAAGAGGCAGTTGGACCAGAGAGCTGCTGGCTGGCAGAAGGGAACTGCTGTGGGCATCTTCTTCAACCCTATCCCTGTGGTTGGATTGCTGTGCCATAATTTGTGGGCCAGCAAACACCCCCAAGTCCCTGCTACACCTCTCCTGCCAGTTACTCTTTTAAATTAAATTTCCAGGCATCAGGAAGAATTTTTTTCATAGCAAGAGAGGTCAGGCATTGGAATGGGTTGCCCAGGGAGGTGGTTGGGTCGCCAACCCTGGACGTGTGTAAAGGTTACTTAAATGTGGTGCATGTGGGCTGTAGTTTAGGGATGAACTTTGTAGAATAGGGTTGTAGGTTGGACCTGATGATTCCGAGGGCCTTTCCCAAGCTGAACGACTCTGTGGTTGTGTGAGACGTGAGCAGTGAATGGGAAGAGCAGCCAGAGCTGCCTGGGGCTGGCCATGAGCGCTGCTTTCCCGAGCACGGCTTCTTTCCTCCTCTCCCCGCAAAAGCTGAGCGGGGCCAGCCGGCAGCCTGCGGGAGTGCGGCCGGGGCCGCCCGGCACTTTCACTCCGCATTTCCCCGTTCCTCACGCTCCCCGCTCCTGTCTGTCAGGCCTGCTGACGACTGCTTGGTAGGAGGGCAGTAATCTGAGCTGCCTCTGCTGAGCGAACCTCCTGCTTTTGACTGCGGGATTAGTGCTGAGGTGCCTGAGCGCGCAGCACCTGTAGCTGCGACTTCTCATCTCTCGTCGAGTCGCTCCTCCTCTGCTTTCCGGAGAGGTGCTGCTGGTCTCCCATCACAGGACTTTGCCCACCAAATGGCAGGCTGCTTCTGCTGCAGGGATGGGAATACCTGAGACCGGTGGGCTGGTATCTCTGAAGGTAAGCAGCCTCTCGACAGCTACAGCTACGCAAGCCGGCCACGGCTTTGTGCTGCCGAGGCGGCTGGACCTCACAGCAGGGCTTTGGGAGAGGGAGGACGGGACCCTTAAGGACCTTGTTTGTCCTAAATGTCATGTCCATCATAAACTTCATAGCACATGAGCGTCTGGCTGTGCGGTGGGGGACTTTCGAGCTGCTGCTCTAAACGAGCTCTGTCAAAACGGGAAGCCGGTGCTGTGCTGCTGCGCTGCTGCTCAGGTTCTGTGTCATGCTGAAGGTGTGAAACACCAGAAGCTCACGGAGGGGTTGTAAGAAAATCTGGGGGGCTTTAGGCTAGAAAAGCACCAGAAGCTCACAATAGAGATTAAAAAAAAAAACAACCAACCCACAAACCAAAAACAAAAAAACCAAACAGCGCACAATGCTGTGGGGGCTTTAGGTTAGAAAAGCATCAGAAGCTCATGGAGGGGGTGTAAGAAAATCTGTGAGGCATTAGGCTAGAAAAGAAGAGATGCAAAAAAAATAACCCAAACCCCCATACCTCTGTGGGGCTTTAGGCTAGAAAAGCACCAGAAGCTCACAGAAGAGATGCAAAAAAACCCCAAAACCAAAACAAAACCCCACACCTCTGTGGGGCTTTAGGCTAGAAAAGCACCAGAAGCTCACGGAGGGGGTGTAAGGAAATCTGTTGGGCTTTAGATTAGAAAAGCACCAGAAGCTCACGGAGAGGGTGTAAGAAAATCTGTGGGTCTCTAGGCTAGAAAAGCAGCAGAGGCTTGCAGAGGAGGTGGACTTCAGGAGTCTCCAGAGTGGTACAGCAGGTTTAAGGCCATTGCCCCCTCGGTGTCAAAGGGTGCTAGCAGTAATGCCACTCGAGTTTCCTGGGCAGAGGGTCTGACTCACGTACGCACCAGGATGTGTCGGCTGCATTTTACGGTTTTATGGTCTGGAAGAGCCTCTGCTCTGTGTCTCTCGTTGGCCTTCACCTTTTATAAGCCGAGGGTTGTTTAAAGTGGGTGTCATCCAGGCCAGCCCCTAGTGACACTGTTCAATACAGATGAGCTAGCCACAGAGTCTGGGAGGTTTTCCTGTTTGGTTAACACAGTAACGTGGCAGAGATCAGAAAGTGAATGTGCAAGAGGCTGGCTCCTGAGAGATGGCAATCAGCACAGCTCCAGTATGGGCCTGCACAAGTTTCTATTCACTGGAGACCTGCCGTGTATTGTACAAAGCTCTACGCCCTCCTAGATGAGTTGTGAATCATAAAACTAAGTTCAGTGAACTTTGATTATTTCTTGAGATATTAACTCCTTTAGTAAACCCATTAACTAGCTTTCACCTCCTTACCTGCTGCATTGCCAGTAGGACATCTCTCACTTTCAGTTTGTTTGGAGGGAATTTTGTGAGCATGGCTCAAACTTTCAGCTGAAATGGTTGTGGTTCTGTGGTTTCTCTACAATATGGTGATCCAGTCCCTTTAGGGAAAGTAGGCAGTGTGGGTGAAAGCAAGTTGAAGTGGTGCCGGTGGAATACTGGGGTCTGTGTTCCCATCACAGAATCACAAAATTGTAGGGGTTGGAAGGGACCTCTGGAGATTATTGAGTCCAACCCCCTTGCCAGGTCAGGGTCACCTAGAGAAAGTCACACAGGAACACAACCAGGTGAGTTTTGAGTGTCTCCAGAGATGGAGACTTCACCATCTCTACTCCAGTACTCCATCACCCTTAAATTAAAGAAGTCGCTGGTGCCTGTGGAATATTGGAGTCTCTGTCCCTATCTCTGGGGTTTGGCTCTAGATCATCTGCTTAAGAAAATCAGCTTGAAATAGCCTGTTCTGAAGTACAGATGCAGCCCCAACTTGGGAATGCAGCACACTGCCCTGCCTAGTATGCTCTCACTGTTCCACTGCCCACAGAGCCGGGAGATTTTGACAGTAGAATTGATTGCAGCGGCAAATTCTCAGTCCCATTACATTACCCCAAATGTCCTCCATTTACCTGGCCTGAGATAGCTCTTTAAAACCACTTTCAAAGCAGCACCTGGCCAGGGAAAGACAGTCTAGGCGCTGTCAGCTTCAGACCTTGGAGCACCTACTGGCCTCTCACAAGCTGGTTGTGCCATCTGAGGAAGACACACGCACAGTGAGCCTCTGCTCTTGCCTGCCTGCTCATTTGCTCACTCATTTGCTTGAGAAGATGCCATCAAGGGCAAACTTGTCAGCTGTGAGTAGCCCTAGAGACTCCTGAGGCGGTGGAGCTGACAGAGATGCACAGTATGCTGGGGGAGGCTGTTTTACGGCACAGAGCTCACCTCCCTGAGGCATGGCCTGATGCCTGCAGGGGTAGGCATGTTCCTAGGCTGCAGAGATGCGAGGGACATCCTGTCTGTTGCTGGAGGACACCCCGAGGCTGCAGGGAGCTCTGCAAAGAGCCTCCCTCACTTCCATCTCTCATGTGCTGTGACTTTCCGAGCAGAATTATAGGCAGCATTGCAAACGAAGCATTCAGCTATAAATTGGTGTGGACAATCATGTACGGGCAAGGAATTAGCTTGGGTCCTAATCCACTGCCTGCTTGACTGATTTGACATCTCCTGTGGTCTTCATATCAGGTTGTAGATGAGCCAGACATAGATTTTTTTTTTCCCACCCCTCTGTTCCTGTGAACAATTTGAGTGGAGTGATTCAGTGCTCTTTAGTATACAGTGTGAGGACAGGTGATGGAGATAGATTCTGAGATTTGAAGCGATGCCTGAGTTAAAGGGATTTGGTGGTGACTTGAACAAAAGAACATCTAGGAGTGATGTTAACTGTTTGCTCTGCTCTCTTTCGTAGTCTCTTAAAAAAAGAAAGCTTTCGTAGGCCTTCAAGGGGTTAAAGGCAATACCTCACAGAAACCCAAGTGGCTGAAGAAATCCCAGATATTAACAATTACCTCAGTTGCCAAAGCCTGGATATTTTATTCTGCCTTTTATAAACGACAGCCCGCGGGGACCATTTAACAATAAATCGTAGCAACTTGGCTGTTAGAGGGCAACCCATGTGCTCAGGCACTTCAGGGCTGTGCCAGCATCTCCTTTGTTCAATAAAAGTAACAGCAGGAATTTGATTAAAGACTGATAGAAAAAGAGAGGGAGAAACATAGGAAAGATTAAAGAAAGAAAGAGCCACCTGGAAACTTCATTCCTCCTTTATTTCTAACTTAAGCTCATAAATACCAAATCTAAAGCATTGTGTGGCTGAGAGGGAGGGAAAATTTCCTGCATGCCTGCACAGAAGAGGCTGCACATGCAGCCCACGAACCAACTCGGAGCAGAAGTCACACTCTTTTCTCAGACTTCGTGCTTGCTCCTTCTCTGCAGCAGGAGAAAAGAGAGACAGAAAAGAACTTTATACGCCGGTGCTCAGAGAGGGCAACGCTGAGGGGAGTCAGGCAAGGAGAGTGGACAAGGATGTTGGCTGAACCTCCCTGGGAGCAGCCAGCACATTTCCCAGGCTTTCCCTTCCCTGGGAGCAGCCCTACAGCTCAGCACAATGCCAACGGCCAGCTGCACACGTTCAGCACTGCTCTTCCTGGCTGGCCTACAGCATCTGCTGCTTTGTCTCCATCCTTGCTGTAACACCCACCCCCCCTACCCCCCTCCCCCAAAAAAAGAATAAAAACACCCTAGTGACTGCAGCAGCCAAATGCAAATAAGGCCCAAAGAGCCCTCTTATGTGTGATCGGCAAGCAAGAGGCAAAGCACATTCCGAGTCCTGCCCGCAGAGCCCACACGGCTGTTGTTTGGGTGTAGGAGAGCAGAACGGGAGCATCAAGCGTGGAGCGTGGCTGCAGCAGCCATGGGGCCTGACCTTTCCTCAGCCTGCCCCTGCCCTGCGAGCTGGGCAGGCTGTGCCGAGCACTCCCAGCCAAGGCTTCGCTTCTCAGGCAGGATCTTGCAGGGCACAGAGAGGAAGGATGGAATCTCCCACTGGTGGAGTCTTCTTGGGAGGGTTTTGCACATTAGGCTGAGAGCCCTGGGGCTGTTTAGTCTGGAGAAGAGAGGAGCTCTTATGAATGTTTACAGATATCTGCAGGGTGTCAAGAAGAAGGGGCCAGGCTCTTTTCAGTAGTGTCCTGTGATAGGACAAGGAGCAATAGATACAAACTGGAACGCAGGTGGAAACCTCAACAGGAGGAGAGACTTCTTTACTGTGAAGGTGCTGGAGCCCTGGAGCAGGCTGTCCAGAGAGGTTGTAGAGTCTCCTTTTCTGGAGACTTTCAAAACCCATCTGGATGCATTCTTGTGTGTCCTGCCCAGGGTGATCCTGTTTTGGTAGGGGTGTTGGACTCAGTGACCTCTTGAAGTCCCTTTCACCCTCTACCATTCTATGATTCTATGATTTAGGGTTTCTTGCTGGTAATCTTGTCCTGCACTAGAAGGCAGAATGCTGGATCTGGAGTTCATTGCTACTGTTTCTCTTCTAAACCCCTGAACATCTCTGCTGCTAAAATAATTCTTTTCCCCACTTGGTACTTCTACTCCATCTTTACATCGTTTGCCCTCTGTACACTTTCTCTCACACTTCACTTTTTTGAACACTATCAGACAGTGAATCCTTTCTGGCACTGACCATAGCCCTGAACGGGGCTCTTCTAACATGTTTCGGGTGTGATGATGTCCTCTGCAGCAAGGAGAATGTATCTGCCATGGTCCAGCACCTCTCACCTCAAGCTATTATCTTGAGGGCTGCTGCCTCCTCCAGCCAGGAAGCAGGAAGATGCCAGCCCTGGTCTGGGGCTGTTTTCTCTCTCATTCTGATTTGGACCAGTGTGAGGATGCAGGCACCAGCAGTGTCCAAGACTGAGGCTCCAGTTTACAAACTACTTCCTCCCAGTGATTCAGACCTTTAGAGGAGAAAATGCTGAAACTGTCTATCACAGCTCTGCTGGGGGGAAAGGCAGGGATGGAAAGGGATGGGAATGCAGGGATGGAAAGGAATGAAAATGCATGGAAGGAGAGGGATGAAAATGTAGGGATGGAGACTGATGGGAATGCAGGAATGGAGAGGGATTTGGGATGTAAGGATGGATAGATAGATAGATAGATAGGAATGCAGGGTTGGAAAAATACGGGAATGCAAAGTTGGAAAGGGATGGGAATGCAAGGATGGAGTGGGACCCTAGAAGGCAGAGGGGGCAGGAGGACTGGATGTCAGCCCAGTGCCTGCATCCCAGCCCGGCTTGGCACAGGCACCTGGAGGAGAGAGGTCGGCGGGGCGTCGAGGGGGCCGAGCCACCCTGCGCCGCAGCCACGGGGCCGAAGGAATGCGGGGAATGCGCAGGGCATGCTTGAGTGGACAGCTTCAGAGCCAGCCCAGGGATGGCTCTCGCTGCCATCTGTTGTGAACCCCGCGGGCCCATAGCAACGGCCGCTCAGGAATGGAGCTGCTTCTTTTTTGTCTTCATAAAGAAATTCTTCCCTGCCCTCTTCCCCGCTCCTGCAGATGCACACTCATTAATACACTGGAACGGGGCTGGGGTTCCTGCTACAGACTGATGCTTGCTGTGGCAGAAAAGGGGCTCTTACAGCTCAGCTTTGAGTTGGTTTGGGGGGGCATTTTCTATTTCCTTCCCTTTTCCTTTTTTCCCTTTTCTCCTTTCCCTTTTCCCCTTTTTCCCTTTCCCCCTTTCCCCCCTTTTTCCCCTTTTCCCCCTTTCCCCCTCTTTTCTTTTTCCCTTTTCCCTTTTCCCTTCCCCCCCCTCTCCTTTTGTTTTTCCTCTCCTCTTCTCAATCAGGGAACTGTCAATCCCAAAGAAATGGCTCAAGACTCAAGGCCAGGTTGGATAAGGCCTTGAGCATCCTGGTCTAGTGGGAGGTGTCCCTACCCATAGCAGGGGTATTGGAACAGGACGATCTTTAACATCCCTTTGAATCCAAACCATTCTCAGATTCTATGATCTCTGGTGCATTTCATGCCACTTGGGAAGAGATGTCATGCAAGAGGAGAGGGAAGGAAAACCAGCAGACTCCCCTCCCCAGTGCTCAAGGCTGTGTTTGAAGCTGGGCACACAGCTACAGTGGCTTGATCACAGGCGGGAGAGGCTCATTTCAGTGAAAGCTGATAGGTGCATGAGGGGGAGGAAAGTCTCCCTGTTCCGGGTATTTATTATCACTTGACAGCTGTCAGTTTGCAGTAGGTGATTTGCCTTCCTGTCAGCTTTCTGAGAACCCAAGGTTGTAGGGTAAGGTAAAAGCCCTGCTTTCAAGTGCAGGTATCATTTAACCATGATAAGGAGGCAGGTAAAGCATTTCTTCTGCAAAAGGGCTGTGGAGAACACGGAAGTAAAGTCTTTCTGGTCCTACTGAGATGGGAAAAAAACAAGTCATTAAAACCTGATATCTACTTGCTTTTAATGAGAGGAAGGTTGTTGGGAGAAATAATCTCAGCCCTATCACCACCAAACGATTTTCAGAAGCCATTAGCCTTTCACCTCCTCATATGTTGTTTCTTTTACTTTTGATCTCACTCAGGGAGAGGGAGCTGCTTCTGCAACAGGAGATTTGGGCTTGAGCTTTAATCAGGAGTGTACTCAGTTATACCCAGGCTCTTACAGCCCTTCTGGTAAATGACCCGCAGAAGAATTTGAGGGGTAAGGCTTACAAAACAAGACTTGAGATTGAGCACTTGGTGTCTTCAGTCATGCTTATGTCCTCAGTGAGGCAGAATAAGAAATTTTTTGGGTTCTGCTCCCTTCATCTTCACCATGGAGAGGAAGAGGCTGAGAGGAGACCTCATTGCTCTTTACAGTTCCCTGAAAGAGTGGATGTGATGCTTGAGGCTATGGTCTAGTGATTAAGGATGCTGGGATGAAGGTTGGACTGGATGATCCTGGTGGTCCTTTCCAACCATAGCAATTCATAGTGATTAGATGTTGTGCTGAGGGATTTGGTTTAGTCAAGGACTTGTCAGTGTGAAACTAATGATTGCCTTGATGATCTTGAAGGTCTTTTCCAATCTAAGAAATTCTGTGATTCTGTGAAAGGAGGGTGGAGTGAGGTGAGGGTTGGTCTCTCTTTGGTGCAAGAGTGGCCAGGGATGGGAAGAAGCTGCCCAGGGAGGTGGTGGAGTCCCCATTCCTGGAGGTGTTCAAGAAACCTGTGGCTATGGCACTTGAGCACATGGTTTAGTGGCCGTGGTGGTGTTGGGTAAGGTTATCTCAATGGTCTTGGAGGTCTTTCCCAACTGAAGCAATTCTATGATTCAGTCTCCCCTTCCTCCCTAGAAACATATTTTCAGCAGGTGGGGACCGTGGTCTGTTAGTTGCCAGCTTGAACTGCAGGTATGAGGCAGAAGATCTCCAGAATCCTTAAGGTCCTTGAATATTTCCTACCTCAGCCACAACATGTAGCATCAGTTAGTCCTGGATGCTGAATTTCTTCCCCAACCCACTGTGGGGGTTCAGGAGTTCTCTGCCCTGCCACACATTTGAATTCACCCAGACTAGACTTAGCTGGCTGGAAGTTCAGGAGTGAAGCTTTATAGTCACAGCTCAGCACAATAGACAAGCAGATATTTACAATGTATTACAGATACTTACAGCTATAGACAGTTAAAAGGTAATACAGAAACACCACATCCCTCCCAGAGATCAGTCCTCAAGAGGGGTTCCCAAACAGCCTGCCACCTTCCCCTCACCACCCAGTCTTGTCCCAGGATCTGTCTTATGTGCCAGGTGAACAGGGAAGATCTAATTTCTCTTACTAAAATATTCCAATTAACCTCCAACCAGCACACCCTACCCCCCAACCCCCCCCAAATTAGTTTAATTCAGACTGGGATTTGCTTTCATTCCATCCCAGTTTTACTTCAGAAGTTATCCATCATCAGCATGAGGGAAGTTTCTTTGCTGTGAAGCAGAATGTGAATGACAAATGAGATCAAATATTTGCACGCTCCTCGCAGCGCCGCCGCCCCGGTAATTCTTCACCTCTTTCTCTTCCTTTTATCTACGGACAGCAGAAAGCACAAAAAAAAAAAAAAATGCCAGGAATGCCACATCCCATTGGAGCTGTGCTGCCAGCACATTCAGAGCCATCCACGGCAACAGCTGTACTGCCCATAGATCCTCAAGCAGAAAATTGGACATCATCTGGGACAATGCCTGCCCTTGCTAGACCTACACAAGGGCCACGGCGCGGGCACGGTGGGAACTGTCACTCCAGTCCCCCCGCTTGGTTTGTGTGCACAAGAATCATGCTTCTGATATTGCTGTAACATAGCACTTTGCATCTAATTTAAGCAATACTGGGCCTTTTGTTTGCCTTACAAGATCTAACCTACAGATGAAAGGCCCGGTCCGAGTGCTGAGGTTTACGAGGCAGCAGCAGACATTGGTGTTCACACATCCACGCTCCTGTCAGAGGAATTTATGGCCATTACCACGTTCTCTAATGAGGACAAAATGAGACCGTTACATATTCACTTAATTAGTTTGACAGATTTTCATTTAAATATAAAAAGACTTCTAGGCTTCAGAGAACAAAAGGAGGCCTTTGTTTGCAGGGCAGTTTTTGACTCTGCTTTGCTGGGGTGGGAGGTTGGAGGGGGGTGACAACTGAAGGGGGACGACTTAGTGTGGATCATTCTCATCTTTTCATTTCATGTTGCCATTTCTTTGCTGCTTTTCCAGTTCTCCTGGAGTACCTTGAGGAGAGCTGTGTGATGTGGCCCTTTCAGTTGCAGCCAGGAGAGGCTCTGAGTTAGAACTTGGCTTTTCCAGAGCGTGATGGATGCTTGGGGACTTGGCAAGGGGAGACTCTAAGGATATTAGAAAGCTGCTGTGAGCCCTGAGTGAACTTTAGTCTCCAAAACTATTAGCTCACTCTGTCTCGCTATTGGCCTAACTTACACCCCTTAGAGTTGATGTAGGCAACTCCTGCTTTATTACAAGTGGAGAACTGGCATCACATCTTGCCTGCAGTTCTATTATGCCCTTTTAGCAGCTCTGTGCATTGCAGAGTCCCATGGCACAGCCAAGCACAGCAGACAAGCAATGCTGGGACCTGATCTTTGCAGGAGCCCCTTCATTTGTGCTCTTTAAGTTTCTCAAATGCCTGCTTCTGAAGATTAGAATTGCTTTGGTTGGAAGAGACTTCTAAAATCATTGACCCAGCACCATCATAGCCATCAAATGGTGTTCTCAAGTGCCATGGCCACACCTTTCTTGAACACTTCCAGGAACGGTGACTCCAGCACCTCCCTGGGCAGTTTGTTCCAATTCCTGACCACTCTCACAGTGAAGAAACTGTTCCTCATCTCCAACCTAAATCTATCTTGGCACAATTTCAGGCCTTTGCCTCTTCTTCTGTCAGCTGATACTTGGGAGAAGAGACCAACCCCACCTCATTGCAGCCTCCTTTCAGGGAGCTGTAGAGAGCAATGAGCTCTGCCCCCAGGCTCCTCTTTTCCACTCTAAACAAGCCAGTTCCCTCAGCTGCTCCTCACCAGACCTGTTCTCCAGACCTTTCACCATGAGGTGACCCCAAAGAGCCACGTATGCATTCAGCATATCCAAACCCAAGCTCTTTGGATTCGGGCAATTTGGATTGCCTTAGTTTTACACTGCCCACCTCAGTTTTGCATCAAGAGCAGCAGGTTGGTGCCCTTAAACCATTTGAAGCACTCCTTTGGTTCACAAGATGCCATCTCTGGGGCCACTCACCTTTCTGTAACCAGCCTGTATCCTTATCAGAGGTGACTAAGTTTGTTCCTGCAGAGAGCTTAGATGCTGAGAGCCAGGACTAAATGCACAGCTGCTTTATTTACACATGGAAATGCCTCTCGGATAATGCTGGAGAATTTATGGATGCTTTCAGATGCCCTGTGACATTTTTAAGAGGAGTTTATGTGCTAGAAGGTCCTGTGTGGCTTCCCATATGTCCCAATTTGGTTTACTATGGATGTCCCAGGTTGGCTGCTAACGTCACGTAAGAACTGACCTCTTACCCAACCAAATGCAAAGGCAGCAATTTTCAGGTCTCATTTGGGACCCAAGCACTTCTGGTCTGTGTTGTTTAGCTCTGCCTTCCTTGCCTGGCTTAAAATGATCTAACAAAAAGGAGTTTGGGCTCGCTGATGAATTAGCTCTGCTGGAATTTGAACTGCTCTTGTTTTTTCAAGTTGCTCTTATCAGAGAGGCTGTGCTTCTGGAAGAGGAACAGAGGCTGCTCCTTTTAGTAAAGCTGACAAAGCAGGAAATGATCAGCCAGCCCTGAGCAAAATCATAACTGAACATTTGCTTTGAGCCACACTGGGAGAGACCCAGACTCATAAATCAACCTATTAAGCCTCCAGACGTGAGTTTTTGGAAACTCTTAGCCATTGCTTGCTTTTTTTTTTTTTTTCTTTCCCTTTCCCTCCCCATGCTGCTGATAAGAAGTTTTTTAAGGGCACAAGCTTGGTGATGTCATTAAAAACAAGAGCAAGTGATGTTGCTCCAGGCTTGGAGTCAAGGCAGTGAGTGACCTTATCCCTCTGGAAGCCAATACCAGGGACTTCAGCTCTGGATATTTTTTGTACATAAGCCTGAACCGAAGTGAAGTATCAGTTTATCAGGAAGATCACAGGCTCACAGGATGTCAGGAGTTGGAAGGGACCCAAAGAGATCATCGAGTCCAACCCTCCTGCCAGAGCAGGACCAGACAATCTAGCACAGGTCACACAGGAACACATCCAGACAGGCCTTGAAAGGCTCCAGAGAAGGAGACTCCACAACCTCTCTGGGCAGCCTGTGCCAGTGCTCTGGGACCCTTACAGTAAAGAAGTTGCCCCTTGTGTTGAGCTGGAACCTCCTGTGCTGCAGCTTCCATCCATTGTTCCTTGTCCTATCCCCAGGGAGCAAGTGAGAAGAGCCTGTCCTCCCACTCTTGACACCCCCATCCTGACACCAGGTGCTTCTGTCTGAGTAGGAGAGGCAAAACTCCTTGAATTGTTTGAAGAAGCTCCATTGAAGGATTCAGACCCTGGCAGAGCCAAATAATTATTTCAGAACAAACAAATGTAGCCTTTGTCCCCTCTTTTTAACAACAGGGAAGCAGATGTTGATACTCCATAAAATTACCTGTTTTTTAAGAGATCTTGGTTGATACTCTGGAGTAATCTTCTGCAGACCATGCCTGTTTTTCAGGAGCAGCTAGCAGGGGTCATGCAGTGGAAGAAGCCAGAGGTGCTGGCTGCCGTGTGTGTCCCAGGAGCTTAGCATTGGTTGTGATGTAGAACACAGATCTCTGCATGCAGCAGCAGCTCCTTGGAGAAACATGGGCACTGTGGCTTTGTCCTGTTTGCCTTCCTGGGTTACCAGCAAAGTCTGTATGGAGATGTCAGGAAATGCCTCCCTCTCCCAGTCTCTGAGGAAGGTTTCCAAGGGCTGGGTCTCTGTGACCCAGCTCTCCCTCGTGCTACTCATGTGGATAGGAGCTTTCTGCTGCTTCTTGCTGCAGAGACTTAAGGGAGGAATTATTAAATAGCATCTACTTCTACCAAATGAGCAGCATACCTCCTTCCTGGGAGGAGGCGTTCCAATAAAGGCTGTAGTTACAGGGTGCAAAGTTGATTACTAGGTCTACCGACCCAGACTCTTGCTGGGTTGCTGTAATGATGGGTAACTCTTCCCTCTTGGGGCAGTTTTGGGCAGCTTGGCGTTTTGCTCTGTGTAGGCATTGGCTGGAAGCAGAGAGCTGGTGCAGAGGCAGCTCAGCAATGCAAAGATATTGCCAGTGGGCTGGCAATGGGCCCTAGAGTTGCACAGCAACCTGCATCTTAGTATGCTGGCCAGCATGAAAACTGACAGCCTCTGAAAGCTGAGGGCTTCTATCAAGCTGAACTTCTTAGTGATGTGTTTAGGCTGGAGCACCTGAGGAGCTGAAGGGACAGCTTGGCCTCAGTGCCGTCTGCTTACAGGACTGGCTCGTAGAAGAGCAGTAGAACAGCAAGCAGATTGTCACTGCTGAGCAGAACGCCAGGTTGGGAGGGACCTCAAGGATCATCTGGTCCAACCTTGGAGGTGTCAGGAGGAGACAAGCTGAAATATTAGAGGAGCAGGATGCCTGGGTTTTATTTCTGCCTGTGCCACATCCTCAACGAGATGAGAGACAAGATGTTTGCTTTTGTGTGTTTGCATTTCTGTGTCCGGGCAGTGTGTCTGTGACAGCCCTTCCTAAGGTGAGGGATGTCAGGAGGCTTAATTACCACGTGCAAAGCACTTTGCAAAATACATTGCACTGCTGAAGGTACAAAATGGCAATTAAAAGGGAAAAAATGCAAGGCCTTTCTCTCTAATTTTCAGAGGAATGTCTTTGACTCGGTTGCTGTAACTGCAGCCCAGGAGATTTTCCTGCTAAGTAGAGTGTGAGAACTGCTTCTTAGCAGCCTCAGTCAGCCAAGAATGAAACTTCTGAAGCTAAAAAGAGAAACAGTCTTCATCTTTCTCCTTCCCATCTAGCCTGTGTGACCCCCCCAAGTCTGTTCAGCCCCACGTGCCCAGGAGAAGGAAGCTGCCAGTTACAGGGAAGGGCACCTGAGACCTTGCTGGTGCTGGTAAGGATCAGTGTTGGAATTTCATGGCAATGGTGAAGTCTCCATCCCTGGAGGGGTTTCAAAGCCATGGAGATGTGGTGCTGAAGGACATGGTTTAGCGGTGATCTGGCAGTTCTAAGTTAATGGTTGGACCAAATGATCTTAGAGGTCTCTTCAACCCAAATGATTCTGTGATCCATGTATCAGGAAGGATGCCATGGCTGCAGTACTGGCAGGCAGCTGTGACCATCTTTCTTCTTCCCCTCTTCCCCACTGCCTGACAGGTCCTTCTGTCTCTGTGGTGAGGCTGATACTATGAACATTACAACCTTGGTTTGTGCTTCCAACCCCTCTGAAGGTGGCTTTCATAGGTGGAGCTGAGCCTGGCTGTGGTCTGCTCCCTGCCGTCCCACTGGTCTCAGAGTCTTGCCTCTTAACTCAGGATCTCTGCTGCAAATCACTTTTACCCTTAGAATTCTGGCATTCCCCCACCCCTGAGCTCTGAGAGGGCTCACCGGGAGCAAAGGCACAGGAGGTGCCATAAAAGCAGGCAGGGAAGGGCGGCGTTGGCCCTGCCTCCACGGCTATCTCTGTTTGTTTGAGGCTGCAGATAAATCACAAGGCAGAGGGCTGGAAGCCATTCTACAGCTCACGGTGTGGGAATGGGTGTGGGTGGGTGTGGGCACATGTGTTGCCTCTGAGTAAACCAAAGTGAGCCATCTTTGCTCTGTGGCCTCATTTAGGAGACCTGTGCTGGGAAAGAACTGGTGAGGAGCCACAGGGAGGTTGGCTTTGCTCTGCAGGTTGTCCGTGTGTCTCGTGGGGTGTTTTGTGTGCTCTGTGGTTTGCATACAGAAGTGCAGCTGGTTAGTAAAAGCAGGCTGTAGGTGAGACTTGTCTCTCAGTGGGCAATAGGTCGGCAGCTGCATTTCAGTACCTGAAGGGCACCTACAGGAAAGCTGGGGAGGGACTCTTTAGAAGGGGCTGTGGTGATGGGATGAGAGGCAATGGTTTGAAACTGGAGCAGCAAAGATTTAGGTCGGACATCAGGAGGAAGTTCTGCACAATGACGGTGAGGAAATACTGGAACAAGTTGACCAGGGATGTGGTTGAGGCTCCGTCCCAGATCAGGCTTGCTGTGGCTCTGGGCAGCCTGCTCTAGTTGGAGGTGTCCCTGCTGACAGCAGGGGGCTTACACAAGATAAGCTTTGAGAGTCCCTTCCAACCCAATGCAATCTGTGAATCTGTGGAGGTGGCAAAGCCACTTCCTTTTCTTCCACATGTGCTGGTCAAAGAGGCAGCAGTGAGTGCTGGAGTGACCCTGGGAGTTGTGGAGGTGGAACAGAGCTAAAGAGCCTGAGCAGCTGCTAGGTCTGTAACTCTGAGCTAGAACACCACTTCCAAGCAGTTTTTCCTGTCACATACTTATCAGTCTCAGTCTCTCCTGAGGGTGTTTCTATACCTCTGTGATGCAGTGCCACACGATGACACATCCTGCCTGCCATGTGTGGGCCACCAGCAGTTCTTTCCAAGGCCTTTTGCCTCACTGACAAGGAAAAGAAAGAGGAAAACCAAAGGGATGGACTGGGAAACGTGGAAAAGTCACAAGAGAGGAAGGGGCTGCAAAACCAGCCCCGTGTGTATCTCGGCAAGGTTTGCATTGCTAAGGCCTCTTCTCCTCCTCCTTCTGCAGGTTTACATGGGCAGCCCCTCCCCTCATGACTGCAGTGGGACTAATCAGACAATAAGGATTACTCATGTGAGTAAAAGCTCGCAGGCCTGAACTGCCAAGTGTTGCCCACACTCATGTTGCTTCTTCCCACCGCTGAGGGCACCCTGGGAGATGTGCAGAGGAGAGTTTTCCAGGGCCCTGAACTTTTCAGCTGCAGTTATGAGGTTAATTTGAACTGTCCTATGACCTTCTGACCCACAACATGCTCTGGGGTGAAAGGTGCTTTGTTCCTTGTCCCAGTTTTGTCTGAGCCTCTGAGGAGCAGCCAGTCTGAGGAGCTAATGTGCTGCCCAGATAATGGAGAAGGGTCCAGCAATGTCAATTTTATTTGGCCCTAATGACTGGTCCTGAATTTCAGTTTCAGCAGCTGGAGCAACTCCTTTGCAATGTCCTGTGTCTTTGTTGTAATCAATGGTTTGCTCAGCTTAGAATTATGGAATTGTCAGGGCTGGAAGGGACCTCAAGGGTCATCTAGTTCCAACCGCCTTGCCATGGGCAAGGATACTTCACATCTTATGACCTGGTTCCTCTCCAGTGGATGCTTTGGATCAGATCTAGTCCAGCAAGGCTTTGTTGAGAAGAGGGAGTTGAAATAAGGAGGATTAGGCCAAAACATCTTTCCAATAGCCAAGCAGTGCCCTGCACGTGAACTAGAGGCTGTAAGGTGTGCTGGCCTTGGAATGGGGACCCTGCCTTCTAACTATTGATAGTTGTTATCTGCATGGTTGTATCTGGTAGGAGCCCTGCTCCTGGGTTAGGACCCAACAGGCTGCCATAAAGCAGAGCAAAAGGCAGAGGGAGGCCCTCAGGCAGCAAGGATCTCCAGGTACGCCCTGTGGTATCAGCTGCTCCTCAGGTTTCTGCAGCCCTCAGGGCTGACTCAGCAGCTCACCTTGATTTGTGACAACAGTGGATTGCCTGGCAAGTGGCAGCATTGGGTTCTTTGCCCCAAATGCATGTATTTTATCATTTATTTCTGATGTTTGGTATGAAGTTTTCATGTCTGGCAAGCATGGAGCAGCATGGTAGCAGGGCTGGTCTGGGAGCTGCTTTGGAAGAGGCCATTGCAGCTGTGATCTAGTCAAGAGATTTGTCTTCTGCAATAGAAGAGCTTCAGCAAATGTTCTCCATCCTCTGCAAGAGTCTTCTCTTTTGTGATAAGAGGCAATGTGAAGTTTGGATGGTTGAAGGCTGACTGCATTTTTCATTCCATTTCATAAAATCATAGAATGGTAGGAGTGCAAAGGAAGGTCTGAAAATCATTGAGTTCAACCCCCCCTGCCAAATCAGGATCACCTAGAGAACAGGAACACATCCATACAGGTCTTGAAAGCCCCCAGAGAAGTAGACTCCACAACCTCTCTGGGCAGCTTGCTCCAGGGCTCCAGCACACACACAGTCAAGAAGTTTATCCTCACGTTGAGGTGGAATGTCCTGGGTTCCAGTTTGTGTCTATTGCTCCTTGTCCTATCACAGGACACTACTGAAAGGAGCCTGGCCCCTTCTTCTTTACACCTACCCTGCAGACATTTGCAAACATTCATATGATCTCCTCTCAGGCTGTTCTTCTCCAGGCTAAACAGCCCCAGGGCTCTCAGCCCTTCCTCATCAGATGTTCCAGTCCCTTCCCATTTCCAAAGAGCTTATTCACAGATAAGTTGAGAGATGCTATGCACTGATTATTCATCCCCTCATTAGGTTCAGACGCAGGAGACCCCACTCCTGTGCCAGCTCTGCCACTCCTCTCCAGGCTGGCCTTGGATTTGTGCTTTACCTTAGCCTAAAGGACAACAACAACAGTCAGACATTGGAATCATCTCCCAGGGGAAGCAGTGGATACCCCTACACTGGTCAGTTTAAAGACTCAGCTTGACAGGCTGCTGGCCCAGCTCATTCCAACTCTACCATCACCTAGAAAGGTTGGGCCAGATGGTCCTTGGGGTCCCTTCCAACCTGGCCTTCTGGGCTGCTGTGAAAAGCCTTAAGAGCTAAACATTATTTGCCTGTAGCTGAGGCTCTCACTTTCATTTCAAAGTCCATCAAATGTTTTCTGCCATGGAGCTTAACAGGCAGACATCTTTCATCTGACTTACCCCTGATGGGGGTGGTGCTTCTGAGAGTTTGTAACAAATGGCTTTTTAAAAGAGGGAATAAAGGTTCCTGGTTACCATAAGCTGCCCAAGAATTTGGAGGGATCTTATCTTTTTAATGAAAAGGACTCCAGTGTAAATCTTACGCCAGCTCCCGGTTCTTGCTGTCACATTTCAGGCTCCTTACCCACATTTACTCTCAGGGGTGGATTCACCAAGGATAAAATTTGCTTGATGAGAAGATTTTTATCTTTCAGTGTGGCTGCCATTTCAGCTTCCCTCCAGGGAAACGAGGAGCAGAGCATAATAGCCGCTGTGATTGCTCGCTGGCTGAACAAAGCAATCACAGTTCAGGCTGGAGGGAGACATAGCTATGGCAGGAATGAGTGGAGTTTGTAAGAGTATTCCAGGAAAAGCAAAGCATTCCCTGATTGCCTTTGGGAAGGTCTCACGGTGATGGTGTGCCCAGCCATGCTGCCCTTCCCAATTCTGAGCTCTGCCCCTGGCCCTACTGACTCCTCCTGTAAGCAGATTCCTAACATCTTGCTAGTTCCTTCTTCAGCTGAAATAGAGAGGAATGGAGTAGAGGCTGGGAAGAGGATCCTTGGGAATTGTCCCAACATCTTGTGCCCTTGAAATGAAAAAGGCAGTTACTTATCTGCTAGCCTGTGTGTTTTAAGCTTAAACCAAGCAGGACTCCTGATGTGTCTCAGCCTAATCTCCCCCAGCCATACATATTGATCTCCTGCCCTTAGCTCCTGACACATGGGTGGGACTGGAGGATGGTGGCTACTTCTGCTCCCTAAGAGCAGGGGCAGAGTTTGTTCCTGAGGTCAGGGGACCAGCTTGCCTCTTTGCCAGTTTGAAGCACAACTTTTCCAACCAGTTTGTCAGCTCAATTATTTAGCAACCTGCTTTGTTTATGCTATAAAACCTGGCTCTGCATTGAATGTGGATTGCCAAAGGGCACAGGAACAACGGAGCAAGCTGCTTTACCCTGTGCATAAACTGCACTGGGCCTTAGAGATGTAAAGAGGAGGTTTCTCTCTAGCTGATAGATTTATTCTCAGTCACATTCCTGCTGCTCGGGTGGAGGAAATGGCCTGAGCAAATGGGGCAGAATAGAGCTCATGCAATGTGGTTAGAATAGGGAGGGCTCCAGAGCAGGGACCAAAATACATTCTGAGGGCTGGGGGATTAAAGTCAGGCTGGCAGACAATAGGGGCTTTAGATCCCTGCAGATCTTTCACCTGACATTGTCTTTCAACCCAGCTGCAGGTCAATTAGAGGCAGATTTTTTTCCTTGAAACCTGAGCTAAAGGGTTTTGAAGATGTTAATACTCACCTTGGGCTCAGCCCTGCAATGTGCCTTTGATAGTGAGTCCCTGTAAGTTCAGCGAGCTGCACCAAGCCAGGAGGTCATGGGGTTTTCTTTACTCACTTTACTGACATAGTTCAAGACAAAGCAGATGCATGCCTTACACTTCAGTCTGCCTCTGACATATCCTGGAGTTTGGAAATTGCTCCATCATTTTGTTCACTGGTCCCCAGTGACAGGACAAGAGGTAATGGCCACAGGAAGTTGCATCTAAACATAAGGAGGAGCTTCTTTACTCTGAAGGTGATGGAAACAGGATGCCCAGAGAGATGATGGAGTCTCCATCTCTGGAATCATTGGAAGCCTTCTTGGATGCTGTCCTGTGCAACCTGTTCTGGCTTAACCTGCTCTTGTGGAAGGCTTGGATGATCTCCAGAGCTCCCTTCCAACCAGTGTCATTCTGTGCTTCTGCATTTTCATTGCCTTTATCACTTACTGGGGATGTTTATTGGGCTGGACAAGCAAAGGGAGCCGTTGTAGGCCACCAGGAGTTTATAGCAGGATGCAGAGAGCAGGCAAACCACTTCAGAAATGCCTTCTGCAGTCAGTGCTCTCAGGAAGGTGATCAGCAGACCCGATAGGAAGGCTCACCAAATGAAGTGGCTCCCAAGTGACTCAGTCCCATGCGCTGCCAAATATTCTGGTTTGATCCAGCAAAGCTTTTAAGATCATGATCAGCTTTAAGAATGTGAATTGTTCCACTGAAATGATCTGGATTACCCCCGTGCTGGCATGGGAAGTGCACAGCACACAGAGCCTTGCACAGGACCCAGCCCTGGGACAGCACATGGCATGTGCTGGAGGAAGGGAGAAGGCTGACTGTGGCACTCCTGCCACAGAGCACCACCCTGGGATTTAGGGGAAAAAAAACAAAACACCTTCTTTGTTTAATGCCAATCTGCTTCAAGTCCTCAAACTGTGCAAGCTGAGTTCAACAAAGGAGCCTAAACCCTCTAACACCAGTTCCTCTTACTTGCTGACAGCAATGTCAGACACAAAATCACATTCCTTCTGGGTGTCAGGTAAGTCAAAGAGTGCAGAGTGCCCCAGAAGGGGATTCTTGGGGATTTGTGTCCCATCAACAAGACGAGTGATAATTAAAGCCTTAATATTTCTGCTAAGCTGCAAAACAAAGAAGAACCCTCTTAATTCCTTAAATTCCTCATGCAGGGCTGTAAAATCTGTTCCATTCATGGCTGTGTCTTGCTGCTTGTTCTCTCTGTGTCTCTTTCTTTAGCCTTCAGCCACCTGTTTGTAACCAGCGTCCTGCAGGTTCTCAGGGCAGCTTTCTTCTCCTCTCTCTCTCTGGCCTTGGTCTTGTTGCTTTGGCACTGAAGCCTTGTTGTCTGCAAGAGACAGTAGGTTGGAGCTGCTTGGCTTGCCCTGCTCCCATAACTTCATTCTTGGAAAGTTTCTGAGTTTCCCGGGTGATAAAACACGAGCAACATTTGCTCTTGACCTGGATCATTTTCTGAAGGCATTCATTCAGCCTTGTTTTGTTATGAAGGTTACTCGGGGTGGGTGATGGGGCCATGAGAATTCCCAGTGGTGGCAACTCCTGAAAAGTGTCAGGAAGTCACTGCCTGCACCTTTTACACCACAGGATTGTCTTGATGAGTGCTAAAACCCACAGTTGACAAGCTGGAGGGGCAGAGACACCAGCAGAGCAAATCAGCATGTTACAAGGTTGGCTGTCGCTGCCTTCCCCCACCTCTTACCAAAGGGGATAAAAAACAGGAGGAAAGGAGGGGGGAAACTCTCCAAGTCCCAGCTCTGCACATGCAGCAGCCATCAAACTGGGACAGCTCACTGCTGTTACAGCTTGAGTTGAGGCAATAGTACAGTGGAGTGTTTGCTAAGCTTCTAAAAGCCTCTAGTGGCTCACTGGAGACCAAACAAGTGAATCAAGCAGGAGGGTGTTTAAAACTGTTAGAAGAATCTCTAAAATGAGCAAAATCCCCACAGGTTGGCTTCAGTGCTGACACTGCATTTCTTCTCCAGCCCCAGCTCACAGGACCACCATCACTTCTACCAGAAATTAAGAAGCATTAGTTTCGAGCTTCAAAAATAGTCACAGGTCTAAACTTACAAAAAAAAGAAAACCAAAAAACAACCCACTGGAAGTGAACCAAAGCCTCAGTTCTGAAAGCCCTTAGACTTGGAAGTGGTGGCCCCAGGAACTTGCATTTCCATGGTTTATTCTTTTATCCATCTTTTCTCTTTTATTTTTCTATAACCAACAGTAAATCATAGAATTGTAGAACGGCTCATGTTGGAAGGGACCTCAGAGTTCATCTACTCCAACTCCTTGTCCATAAGCAGGGACCACTTCTCAACTAGACTCAGCTGCTCAAGGCCTCATCCAACCTGGCCTTGAACACCCCCAGAGAGCAGGCAGCCACAACCTTCCTGGACAGCCCATTCCAATGCCTGACCACTCTTGCTGGGAATTTTTTTTCCCTAATATCCAGTTCTAAATCTATGCCATCACAGCTTGGGGCCATTCCTTCTTGTTCTATCATCAATTGTCTGTGAGAAGACACCAGCACCAACCTCTCCACAGGTAGCTGTAGACAGTGATGAGATCTCCCCTCAGCCTCCTCTTTTTCACACTAACCATCTCCAGCTCCTTCAGTTGCTCCTCATAAGATTTTTTCTCCAGGCCCTTCACCAGCTTCCTTGTCTCACTCCAGCAGCTCCACATCTCTCTTGTATTGAGGTGCCCAAAACTGAACAAAATGCTCAAGGTGTGGTCTCACCAGAGCCGAGTACAAGGGGACAATCACCTCCCTGCTCCTGCTGGACACTTTCCTTCACCAGGCAGCTAACCATGGGAAGATGTGTGACATGGTCCCCAGGCTTCTATAGAGAGTGGAAGAGAAATCACCTATAATAGAAACTCTTTGGCTTTTATTATCCAAATTTCCATGCCTTTTGGGTTCTCTTTCTTCCCTTCCTGCAGTGTTGAGAGGACACAAACACCCTGCCACTGCTGCCCAATCTGTGTTTAGTGACAGCAGGACACAGAGCCCCTGTGGGTCTCTGAGTGTGTGGACAGATGATGTCCATCCAATCAAAATAAAAACCTTTTCATGAGGGAGAGCCGAGGCAGCAAACCACCTTGTGAAGGATTAACAAGACTGTGGTTGGCATCCAAGCTTTAATCCAGGGTGTAGCAGCTTCAGAGAGGCACAGGCTGAAGAGGGAGGAACCACAGCTGGCTAATTTGATAGAGCAGTTGGCTACCTGGCACTCTAGTGACCAAACATCATTAAAAACATTCCTGTCTCCAGCACAAGGCTGCTGAATCCATCCTGGCTGCCTGTAATTAAAGGTGTTGGGTGGATGTATTGGTTTTGGAGTGAGATTATTGCTGCTTTCCTTGCTTCTGGCTTTTATGGTGGCATGTTCTGTGTGACATCCGGAGGAGCTCCATATCAGAAGTGATCAGGGAAGGAGCAGAGCAGGAAGGGGTGTGAGCAGGTTACACATCAAAGGAGAGCTCTGCCCTGCTGCTGCTGTCCTCGCTGAAGAAAACATTACAGAACATCCCAGGTGAAGCTCAAGGGAGATTGATCTCCTGCCACTGCCACAGTGAGAGGAGAGAGCCCCTTTGCGTGGGGAGGGGACAATAACTCTGAATTTAGCAAATTCTGCAGAGGATGAGGCCAGGGCACAGCTCTCTTGGGAAAATTGGCAGCTCCCCCAGAGCAAGCACAGCAGACTGGGCTAAACTGGTGGCTACTGCAGTGAGCTCCAGTGCCTTGGGTGTGCCTCTGCCTTCGTTTTGCTCAGTCCTGTTTCCCAGCCCAAGCTTTCAATCAAAAGGGATCCTTATCTTTTCTCCCTCTTCTCCAAACCGGTGTGAAAGGCTGAGCAGGACTCTTTGAAGTCAGTGGGGTCTGCAAAGTGCTCTGTGCTTTCAAAACTCAGGCCATGAATTTTAGGCACCTGCTTTTACAAGATCCTTATCCACCCCAGTCCAGCGGTGCCTTAGCTTCCCTATCAGTGTGACAGGGCAAACAATTCCTGCTCTCTTCAGGGTTTGAAACTCTTTTCAGGAGTGAGGTTGAAATGTCATCTAAGAGGAAAATCTTTCACTTAGTTTGGATGGGTACCTGATGGACCAAACTGAGCCACTATCTTTCAGAACACAATAAGGGATGAAATCCTTTTCATCAATGTTTTACAGTAGCCTTTATGAGGAAATGAGTGATGTAATGTGATAGGATGGCAGAAGAGGCTGGAGCAGATGAGCCTTGGGGCTCCCAACGTGGCATTCTGTGAAATACACAGAGAAAGGTTCTGATGTGTGGTTCAGCAATGACCTTTTCTTATAAGGATTCCCTTGGCTGCCTTTCTCTGGTTTGGTTTTTGTTTTGTTCGTTTGTTTTTTATTTCTCTGTGTTTTCTCACTCATTTCTTCTTGGGCTCCCTCATTAATTCCACCTTACTGCTCCCTGCCTTTTTCATCTCTCTCTTTCTGATGAGAAGCAGTAGCAGAGGAGGAGGAGAGGAATCCACGTGATCCAGAGCTTTTCCCCAGTAATCAGCCCTGCAGTGTTGTTCAGTGCAGGGAAGCAAAGGACTTTCCCAGGGCTGCCTTTCACTGCTGGAGGAGAAAAGGCAGCATCTGAAGAGGCACTGCCTGAGCCAGGCTATTGCCCAACTACAGCCTTTAGTTCCCAACGTCAGGGCTGGGTTGAGATCACCTATAGGTGTGGTTGTGAAACTGGCAGTAAAATTAGTTTCCAGTCTCTCTCCAGGAGCATTAGAGATCACCCAGGCCAACTGACCAAACCCAGCAAAGAGGTGAGAACTGCTGCCATCACTCTTGTGTCCCTGTGTTAGCATTTCCCAGCCAGGACTCCACTGTGAAACTGAAACAGGAACTTTTGCAGTTCATTGTAAGAACATTTCAGGCTCTGAAGAAACTGGCAGTATCAGGCTGGGATACATCATCAGTCCTCTGGGCAGGTCCGTGTGGCAGCACTGACCTGTTTGAGCTCAGGATCACTAAAACACAGAGCCCTGTCACCAGCTTCACTGAATTAATTACAGAATCACAGAATTACAGAATCACAGAATTGCTTGATTGGAAAAGACCTCCAAGATCATTGAGTCCAACCTTCACTTAAGACTACCATAGCCATTAAGCAATGTCCCCAGATGCCGTGGCCACACCTTTCTTGAACACCTCCAGGGATGCAGACTCCACCACCTCCTGTTCCAATCCCTGACCTCTCTTGCAGCAAAGAAATTGTACCTCATCTCCAGCCTAACCCTCCTCTGATGCAACTTGAGGCTGTTTCCTTTTGTCCTGATGCATGTTCCTTGGGAGAAAAGACCAAGCCCCACCTCACTCCAACCTCCTTTCAGGGAGCTGTAGAGAGTAATGAGGTCTTCCTCTTCTCTATGCTGACCAACCCCAGTTCCCTCATCTGCTCCTCACCAGCTGTTTCCAGACCCTTCCCCAGTTTGGTTGGCTTTCTCTGGAAATGTTCCAGCAGCTCAATGGATAGTGGCTGGCAGATATGAGCTAACCAACCAAGCCAGCTCCTCTCTTGCATCCCTTCAGCTCTTCCTCCCCAGCTTTAGTCACCTTGCTCTGCTTTCCTCCTGTCTCCTCAGCTCAGTGCCTGCAGCAAGGGCAATTACTACACTGGGAGCACACAGCAAGCCTCAGCTGTCTGACTGCTGCAGCGTGCAAGCTCTGTCATTACTTTTGCCTGCCTCTTAAAAGGCTGAGCAGGGCTGGCTCCTTCCTTCTCCCATCCTGCCCCTGGCCTGCCTTCCCATGCACTGCCTCACCTTCCTCATCGCTCCCTGCTTGTGGAGAGCAGCTTCCTGGCCCAGCTCACCATGCAGTCCAACCTGCACGCCCTCAAGAAGATCCTGGCCTTCTGGACCACATCGCGACGGTGCGTACCCCAGCTCCACGGGCTCCACCACCTCCTGCCCCTGACAGCCCTTCTGCTGTGGCTCATGGCAACTTTTGCTCCCTTTGGTGACAGCTGAAGGCAATCCACCGCTGCTTGCTTTGTTTGTCTTGTTTCATGAGGGATTGGACACTCAGAGATGGTGAGCTGGGATGCTGTATTTTGCTGTCGCCTCTCCTCCTGGTTTGCCTTGTTTTCTTCTTCCAATCCTGAACTTGTGCAGATCAACCCAGTTGAATCTGTTGTGCTGTACCTAGCAAACGGGAGCCTTCACACTTCCCTGTGAAGGATTTCTAGGAAATCCTTCTCATTTCTCTGTGAGGCAGCTCCAGCCTACCCCAGGCCCACTAGCAGTGACCTGGGAATGTTTCTTTCTTCAGTTGTCTCCTGCTCTGTCCCTACAAAGACTCTGAATGGTCTCTGTGTTGTGACAATGTATGTTGGACTTGATCTTTGAGGTCTTCTCTAATCTTAATGATTCTTTGGTTCTGCTGTGTATTGTATTGCTACAGATGGTATCTGAAGGGGACCTGCAGGAAGGCAGGGGGAGGGACTGTTCAGAAGGGCCTGTGGGGATAGGATAAAGGACAATGGTTTGAATTGGGAACAGAATAGATTTAAGCTGGACATCAGGAGGAAGTTCTGCACCATAAGGTTGGGGAAATACTGGAACAGGCTGCTCAGGGATGTGGTGAAGGTCCCATCAATGGAAACATTCAAGATCAGACTTGCTGTAGCCCTGAGCAACCTGCTATAGTTGGAGATGTCCCTGCTGACTGCAGGGGGATTGGACAAGATGACCTTTGAGGGTCCCTTCCAGTCCAGTGCAGTCTGTGTCTCTGTGACAAATTGATCAGAACAGCATCATACCATGGTGGGAACTTAAATGTGGCATTCAGACAAGTCCTGTGTTTGCTTGCATACTGCAGTCATCCAGAGTGCATAAATTTGCTTCTTTCCCCTTCTGTTCACTCAGGGGCTGGGTGTGAGATTAAGCAGTCAGCTGAAGCACTAGAGGCTGCAGGGAAATACGTTTTCCAGAGCCAGCACTGAGTGTGCAAACTTCTGAATTCAGTTCTAGAAAACAATCTGCTTTACCTGTGCACACAGTGGGTGTGACACAGAAGGATACTAGGTGTGGAGCATCCTTGCTTTATGGCAGCAGAGTAGTTCTTAATTTCATCTTAATCTCATGGAATCCCAGGCCACCTGCCTGTGCTGCCAGCACACTCTGCTGCCAGTGTCACCGTGCTTGGTGTGAATTGCCCTGAGGTATTTTGGAGGGTGGACTCTTTCTTCTTGGGAACAGATTGAGGGCATAAGCTCATTTTCAGTGGCTGCTGATGAAATGATCACTCTTGCCCCACACAGCCTTGAATTAACTGTGTCATTCCTGAAGACATCACTGTTCAAGTGATTACTTTCCTTGGGGTCCAGGTGTTTGGGAACTCAAATAAAACTGCCTTGGCTTTTCAGAAACACTGAATAGCTCTGACAGCCCCAAGGAAACCATTCTGAGGTGCACCTTAGAGGCACTTAGATCGAGGCATTTTAAGTTAGGTGTCTTAAGATGTTAGGTGATACACCTAGCTCTAGATTAAGTCATTCTCTACCACTTAGAGACTCAAGTGTTTCATTTTGGTTCTTTACTTTAAGTGTGAATTCCTCTACCTGGCCTCTTCCAATGTAAACAAACCACAATTTCTTTTAGTGATGGAAGCTCACGTGAAGTTAACTGTCTGGCAGCACAGGGCAACTGATGTCGTGGGATCATGACATCTTGTTGCAATGCTGAGCTGATCCCTGGACAGCTGTAGATGAGATTTCCCCCCCTGACAGAGCTGTTAGCTCAGGGGGCTGAATAATAGAGGGGGGGAAAGGCAGGGGAGCTTCTGAAAGTGCCATTGCAAAATATCTGAACAACTGAAAAAAATTCCATCAGCACTGCTGCTTGGAGACTGCTGTTAAACTGAACTAAGCCTTGGCCACGCTGCAGCTCTTAGCCACAGCCTTCTTTTGGTTTAGCAGTCGTGGGGGGATTGTGAGCCATGAGTGATTGATGATCTCAAAGGTCTCATTCAACCTCAGCTGGTATCTTCCAGCCAACAGTTCTATGATTCTGTGATTCCATCCTTCTATAAATCTGTGATTCCTGTTTTCCTGTCTTGAGCTCTGTCCTCCCACCTGTGTATAAGCAGCCCAGCAAGCATAGTTGCTTAGCAGCAGCCACGTAGTACTTAGCACCTCAGTGGTGCTCAGAGCTCTTCCCTAGCAAGAAGAGAGGAAAACTGTTTTCAGCCATGCCTTGTTGTACCACCTGGGACAGCATCAGTGGGAAGGAAGCCTCCAAGCCAGGCTTCATCCTGTAAAAGGGAATGTGGGCACTTGAAATGTTAATCTGCAGGTTTTGAAAGGTAAACTCCCCCCCATGTTGGTTTGAGTGTGTTTTTACAGGTATGCTAAGTGTAGTGCTCATGTCAGGAAGTAATTGGTAGGATGTCTCATAGAGGACTAAATAACAGGGTAGGGCAGACAGAGTAAACCAGCTGTGTGCTCAGAGTGGGCACAAACAGCACTGCCAGCAGGCCATGACACAGACTTTACCACAGGTTTGGTCCTGCCTAGTACAAACAGGCAACCCACAGGATTCCTGGGCTTGGGAGAGAAGTGGATGAGCTCAGCCTGTTCTGAGGCAGAACAAGGTTTTCCTAAGGCAGCTGACAGGATAACAAATGAGTTGATTTCCTCAGCATCTCCAAAATGCCTCTGACTGAGTTCCTTGCTGGACAGCTGACCTGACTGCTGTGTTGCAGTGGCACATCACATCTCTCCTAAGAAGATCCTGGGCCTGCAAATGTGGTGATGATCATTTACAGACCTGAATCCATCTTTGCTAGCTTAGAGGTCTTCACTTGTGTGGCTTGTAGCTAAACTATTTGCAGTTGAGGCTGCCTCATTAGTTTGATTGGTTTGCATGGTGGTCAGATATGAAACAGCATGTGAAAGAAATGGAGTTGTTATTCTTCTTGTCAAGATTTTGAGGGAACCCCAAGTGTATTTTAACACCCAGACTTGTGAAACTGGGCCAGGCCCCAGGCACTTGTCTTCCGCTGTTGATTAGATAATGCTTTTCCTGTTGGGAAATAGATTCCAGTCAACTTGAGCCCTTGTCACACTGGTAGGGTACATCTATACATGGGGCACCTGAGATCACAGCTCCCTCAGACTGACAGAATTAGATCTGGATCAGAACCTTCACTCTCCTGATACCTTGTGAAGTGTTTTCCTTTGTTTTCTCTCACACCATTCAACCTCTTCTCTCTGTTTTGGGGTGACTCCATGGTGACCCCACAGGCCTGGTGGTCAGCATGCCAGGATCCTGCCTAAAGCTTACAGAAGGGGTGGGCATCCCATCTTAATGAGCTCCCATCAGAGTTGTGCAAACTGCAATTAATTGCAGATTAAGAGTCAGTGCTCCTTCTTTGCTCCTAAATTAGCTTACACACCTCTCCATTTGATGGAGGGTGGAAAAGCAGCAAAAACATGCTGGTAAAGCAGAACAGCTTTTTGGCAGGGCAAACTATGAGGGCATGTTCCTTGTGTAATGTACCATAGCTGTGAAAGTGAGCCCACAGAGGCTGTGATGCACTCGAGATGATGGCTCTATTAGATTAAGTTCAGGAGCTTTCAGCAGCAGGACACAGGCTGGGGACTTACAGAAGGTTTCTAAGAGGCAGTTTTGCTTCTGAGCCACTTGCTCTGGGACTGCCCCGAACAAGCAGCTGAGACTTCAAACAGAGGCCAGGTACTGGGTCTGCTGGGGCTGTTTGCAGACCTGCATCTTGTCTCACTTTGAAGATGTTGTAAGGGCAAATACATGAGGATGGGACCTATTTTCTGTGCTCTGGTGGCTCTGCCTTTCTCTACTGGCAGTCAGTAATTTGGTGTGAACTGCTCCTTGAAACAGTGAGAACCAGCTGAAAGCTGCCTCTCATTAAACATTAGGCTACTGACTTGCACATAAGAATGCAAAACCCCACTTGTTTCTTAAACCTTCACAAAGCCATTAAAGTAGAAGTGACCACTGACCTAGAAACAGGGCAGCTGCATCCCTGGCAATCACTAAAATAGCCTCTTGGTGACCTAGTTTCTCCTAGCAGTGAGCATCCTGCTGCACAAGCCTGGGTCCTTCCTAGCAAACTGATCAACAGATGCTCCTTGCCACTGAGGTTTTGGAGAGGCTGCAAATGAAGTGGCACAATGGGAAGCTTACAACTGCTTGGAAAGATCTGGTGGTAGATAAACCTCAGAGGCAAGAATGATTCAGCTGGGAGTGAGATTTTTTGGTGTCTAACCAGCAGCTTCAGGTTGGAATGACCAAGTCCCAGTTTTCAGACAGAATAATCAACACAGGACCAGTTGAAACAGTGAACACTCAAGCTGCTGGATGTTTTGGGCCACTGGACCTTGTACCTGTTGTCTAATCCCAGAGCTGCTGTGTGGTTTGCTCTTCCAACCACGCAAACATTACACGGGAGGCTTTCAAGAAGCAAAATCCCCATGAAGAGCTCCCTTGAGCTGCAGCCTTTGGGGCAGTTTCTTGGCATTTCCTCCCCAGGAGGTTGCAGTGTGCAGAAGTGATGGAGTGTGGAGCAGAGCAGAGGCTGCTGGGCTGCCTGCTCTGCAGGCTCTATCTGCTTGTGCTCAGATGGCTCTGATTTCCATTCTGCATCTTTGTTAACCTTGGTAATAGCCTTCTTTTTTACACATAGCTATTAGCCTGACCTTATCTGTGTAGTTAACAGTATGAAACATTAGACATGCACTCAGGAAGCCCCTGAAGAAGCTATCCAGCCTGACCAGCACACACTGAGTTAGAGACTATGAAATGTAAACCCTTGGGAACTCTCTCCTATAAACCTATATTCTTTTAATAGTATTTTCTTTTTGCTTTCTTATATTGGTTTATGTAGAGCAACAGTGACATCCATTGGCCTATTAAGCTTATCAGAAGGCCTGTCCACACCACATATATTTACTCAAGGTGGAGAGCTGTACCAGAGCCCTCCAGTGCTGGTTTCTCATTTCAATAGCACCTGCTTGCTGTTCAAAACAGCAGCTCCTCTCCTCCTGTAGCAGCCTGCTTGCATCCTCTTTTCAGGTACTGACTCTTCGTTCCTGCTAGGATGCTTAAAACATATTTTTATAGGATGTAGCTTGAAGTTGAGGTTCCCTTTTCACAAGAGATACTAAGGTACAGCGAGGCAAAGCTGCAGTTCCCCTGGAAGCAGAATTGTGGCAGCTCAGAGCTGGTGCAGTGACCTTTCTCTCTGTCCTTTGCAAGCCATAGAGCCATAGAATGGGTTGGGTTGGAAGGGACCTTAAAGATTGTTAGGAAGAAGTTCTTCACCATGAGGGTGGTGAGGCACTGGAGCAGGTTGCACAGGAAGGTGGTAGAAGCCCCATCCCTGGAAGTTTTTAAGGCCAGGCTGGATGGGGCTCTGAGCAACCTGATCTAGTAGGAGGTGTCTCTGCCCATGGCAGGGGGGTTGGAAGCAGATGATCCTTGAGGTCCCTTCCAGCCCTGGCATTTCTATGATTCTATGATCATCCAGTACCAACCCCTGCCGTGGGCAGGGACACCTTCCTCTGGACCAGGTTGTTCAAAGCCTCATCCAGTGTGCTCAGTGTTTCCCCCTTTGTGGATGGATGAGTGCACAGTGAGCAGGAGAGAAACTCCTGAATCCTAGGATCACAGAACTGGTTCAGTTAGAAAAGCCCTCTAAGATCATCTAGTCCAGCCTTCAACCCAACACCACACTGGCCACCAAACCATGTCCCCAGGTGCCATGCCCACATATTTCTTGAACACCTCCAGGGATGGGGACTCCACCATCTCCCTAGAGAAGCTTTGCCTTCTGCTCCTCCAAACTGCAACGTGCTGGAGATGCTTTTTCCATCTTGCGCAGTTTAACACTCGGAGTACCTTTCCTTGCCCTGCATGTCTCTTGCATTGCTCCTTTGCATGGTCTCACAGCTCACAAACCTTTCTGTTGACTTACTTAGACACTGCCATCTTAGACAGCTCCAGCCAGCCAGCCTGTTCCTTTCTGATACCTTCTGACTTTGGGGAGTTGTCTGTGGAGATTTGCTGATGCTTTCCTCCCTCTGAAGCGCTCCCATGCCTCTCCACAGACACACAAGGTGTAGCTAGCACCAGAGCAGTGTTGCTATGCTTCCATGGAGTGAAGGACGAGCTCATTACTTCTTTGTTTTCAGCTCTGGTTGATTTCTCTCTCACAGCATCTGGGTTTGCAGGGGCTGATCTTCCCAAGCCTTACCAAAGGCAGGAATTTCCCTGGGTGTTGACTTTTTGATGCCTGTCGAGTTCCTTTTCTCATTCCTGCAGTCTGTGGTTTCACAGGGAGTGGCTGGCCCTCGGCTCAGGTTTCTTTGACTATACTTTGTATACATTTTCCAGCCATCAGGGAGGAAGAGGAGAGCTGGATAAAACCCTGCTGTTTGCAGATAACAAGGGATAACATTGTTGTGCTAACAGACATTTGCATAGGAGATATGAAAACTGCCTCATTCATACCTGTCTGTGACCGGGCTGGGTCCTGTAGCTGCTTTGAAATCGGAGCTGTGTTGCTGCTCCATTGCAGAAGGGCAACCAGCACTGCCACAGCTGCAGGTGCAATGGGCTCCTCTGTCCTGGGCCAGCCTGGCAGCACTCTGAGGCTAAGGGCAGTGCTCCTGTGGCTGCTGCACACCTCCTGCCCTCCTGGGTGAAACTAGAGACCTCTTAGCGCTGTCGTCTGCAGATTGCCAGAGCTGGAAGGGCAAATAGAATCATAGAATGGTTTAGGTTGGAAGGGACCGCAAAGCTCAGCCAGTTCCAACCCCCCTGTGCCATAGGCAGGGACACCTCCCACTAGAACAGGTCACTCAAGGACTCATTCAACCTGGCCTTGAACACCTCCAGGCAGGGAGCAGCCACAACCTCCCTGTGCCAGTGTGGCAACCTGTGCCAGTGTCTCACCACCCTCACTGCAAACAACTTCCTCCTAACATCCAGTTTCAATCTCCCCTTTGCCAATTCAAACCCATTCCTCCTCATCCTGTCATTACAAGACCTTGTCAATTGTCCCTCCCCAGCTTTCCTGTAGGCCCTTTCAGATTCTGGAAGGCCCCTATAACATCTTCCCTCAGCCTCCTCTTCTTCATACTAAACACCTCCAGTTCCCTCAGCTGCTCCTCACCGCCCTGTTCTCCAGACTCTTCAGAGCTTTGTTGCCCTTCTTTGGATCTGTCCCAGCCCTTAAATGTCCTTCTTGGAGTGAGTGGTCCAAAACAGTGCCCAGTACAGGGGCAGGATAACTTCCCTGCTCCTCCTGGCCATCCTAGTGCTGATCTAGGCCAGGATGCTGGTGGCTTTTTGGGCCACCTGAGCACACACCTGGCTCATCTTCAGCCTCTGTCACCCAATCTCCTAGGTCCTTTTCCACTGGGCAGTCTCCATCCACTCTGCCCAAAGCCTGGAGCATTGTGTGAGGTTGATGTGAGCCAAGTACAGCTCTTGGCCTTACAGCATTTGCCCTTCAGACCAGGCTCAGCCTTGTTCTGGGGTGATACAGCAATTAAAATCCAGATGGCAGCAAAGAAGCCATGAGGTGGGCTTTTCTCTGGAGCAAACACTGATCCTGAACCCCAAAATCCCCCCATGTACCTTTGCCCAGACAGCCCAGGCACAGCACAGACTGCACCAACCAGTTTGGGTACCTGTGAGATCTGCATTGAATCAGCCTTTCCGGTGAGGACAAACAGGGTTATCACCCTTGAGAGTGCTTGAAGCCTGCTCTGAAAGGAAGCCTTTCTTCCCCATGGCTGAGAGGAACCAGGGCTGATGCTCTCCTATCACACAGGGACCTTGTTCTCTCTCTGTGTCCCTAATTAATAACATCCTGTGCTGATTACTGGTGTCACACAGCAGCTTCCAGTACTTCTCAGGTACTTTATTTTGCTTGTCTTCCTACACCAGGCTGGCAAAAAGCAGCAGAGCTGAGGCAGCAGGGAGGCTTTAATTTGGAAAATTCTCTCTTGGATGAGGTTCTGCTAGGAGCTACTTTAAAAGAAGTGTTTAAGAGAATGTGATGTGAGCAGTTTCTCTGTCCTGCCTGGAATAACCTCATGGTTATAGATTCATAGAATTGTCAGGATTGGAAGAGACCTCAAAGATCATCTAGCTCCAACTCCCCTGCCATTGGCAGGGCCACTTAACACTAGATCAGGTTGCCCAGAGCTACATCCAGTCTGACCTTAAAAACATCTAGGGATGAGGCTTCCATCATTTCCCTGGGTGGTGGAATCATAGAATGGTTTAGGTTGGAAGAGACCTCAAAGATCAGCCAGTTCCAAACCCCCACCATAGGCAGGGACACCTCCCACTAGAACAGGTCGCTCAAGAAGGCCTCATCCAACCTGGTCCTGAACACCTCCAGGGAGGGAGCAGCCACAACCTCCCTGGGCAACCTGTGCCAGTGTCTCACCACCCTCACTGCAAACAACTTCCTCCTAACATGCAGTTTCAATCTCCCCTCTGCCAGTTTGAACCCATTCCTCCTCATCCTGTCATTACAAGATCTTGTCACTAGTCCCTCCCCAGCCTGCCTGTAGGCCCCTTTCAGATTCTGGAAGGCCACCCCAAGGTCTCCTGGAAGCCTTCTCTCCTCCGGGCTGCAGAGCCCCAACTCTGGTAGCCTGTCCTCATAGCAGAGCTGCTGCAGCCCTCTGAGCATCTTCATGGCCTCCTCTGGAATGGTTTGGGTTGGAAAGGACTTTCAAGACCATGCAGTTCCAACCCCCTGCCACGGGCAGGGACACCTTCCACTAGCCCAGGTTGCTCAAGGCCTCATCCAACCTGGCCTTGAAGACTTCTAGGGAGTCCCTGCCATGAGCTTTCACGGCTCTGCTGTAGCAAAGGCAAACCAGACAGTTTCCTCTTTTGCTTCTCCCAGTGCTTCCTTACTGTCCCATGCTGGAGCTGTTTGCACACTTTCAGTAAATAATGCTTTATTGATGTCTTGGTTGAAAGGAGGAAGGCAAAAATGAAAGAAAATGAAGAAAGAGAGAGAGAGGGAGAGGGAGAACATCTTGTGAAGCTGCTGTTCTCAGATCTCTCCGATAAGGACAGTTCCAAGTGCGTGAGAAGTTTCCTCCTCGGAGATTTATTTACTTCTGAAAGAAAAGCCACCTTCATCTCATTATTTTATTTTCAATACAGGTCTTAATTTGCTGAGAAAAATATCTTCCCCATAAAGAACCTATTCTGCCTCATTAACTCCTATAAAAAGCAAACCCCCTCCTACCCCCAAAGCTTGAAATGTTAAAAGAAGCATAAATTAAGGGTAAGTTTGTTGTTTGATGCTTTAATCAACAAACAACCTTTAAAAGGGACTCACAAAAGGTCCTGTAAACTAAATTTATTAGTGAGGAGGAAAACAGGCCCTCAGATGTGGCTTCCTCCCCTTCCCAGCCCCCTGAATTTGGAAGGGGGTGGGCTGGGGGAGTGCCTGGTTTTGTGTCCTGTGGCTTACTCTCCTAGGCAGGTTGTCGTGGTCCCATGGATCTCTGTCAGACTTTTGTGATGCAGCTGAACTGAAGAGACTTGGGACAGAGTCTGTTAATTAGGTCTTCAAAGCCTCCTTTTTTTTTTTTTTCTCTGCTGTATAAATGTCTTTTTTTCCCCCCTCTTCTTTTCCCTAAATCTGCTTGTCAGCAGCTCTGAAGGCAAGAGGAGGTTTTTCACAGTGAGAGAACACTGCCATTCTCTCTGCCTTCCTTTCACCTCTCCAGGAGGCTGGAGAAGATGCAGATGCACATCTCTTTTTCTGTTTTTTTCTCCTCTCTTGGATATCTTTGAGAAGCCTTCCCCTGGCTTTAGAGCAGATCCCTCCCCCAGTAAACTCAACTCACTACAACAGAGATTTTTTTTTTTTTTTGGAAGGCAGGAAAAATGAAATAGTATCTTTCTTATAGTTTAAATTAAATATAATAGCAGAAGGAGAATAAACTACTACAGAAAAGATAATAACCTTAAGAAAGTGTGCTGGGCTGCAGCAAGAGCAGCATGGCCAGCAGGGCAAGGGAGGGGATTCTCCCCCTTTACTCTGCTCTCCTCAGACACCACCTGGAGTACTGTGAGCAGTTCTGGAGCCCCCAACAAAAGAAGGACATGGAACTGTTGAAGCCAGTCCAGAGGAGGCCACCAAGATGCTCAGAGGGCTGCAGCAGCTCTGCTGTGAGGACAGTCTGAGAGAATTGGGGCTCTGCAGCCTGGGAGAAGAGAAGGCTTCCAGGACACTTTATAGTAGCCTTCCAGTATCTGAAGTGGCCTACAGGAAGGCTGGGGAGAGACTATTGACAAGGTCTTGTACTGACAGGATGAGGAGGAATGGGTTTGAACTGGCAAAGGGGAGATTGAAACTGGGTATTAGGAGGAAGTTGTTTGCAGTGAGGGTGGTGAGACACTGGCACAGGTTGCCCAGGGAAGTTGTGGCTGCTCCCTGCCTGGAGGTGTTCAAAGCCAGGTTGGATGAGGGCTTGAGCAACCTGTTCTAGTGGGAGGTGTCCCTGCCTATGGCACAGGGGGTTGGAACTGGATGTGCTTTGAGGTCCCTTCCAACCTAAACCATTCTCTGATTCTGTAAGATGGGGAAGGGGTGAAGCAGCAGTGAAACAGCAGAAGCAGCAGCAGCCAAAACAGCATCGGGGGAGGTGGGGGGGAAGGTAGCAGCAGGCACAGCAGCAGCCAGCAAGGTGAAGGGGCAAGCTGTGCTTCCAGACATAAGGCTCTTGATGCTCCAATTAAATTATATCTACTTATCCATTGTTACTATCATATAGCCTATCCCTAGAATGTTCACCTCTCCACTCAGAGCCTCCACTTCTAAGGTTTTTTTTCCTGTGTCTGAGCTAGAAACGTAGCTCAAATGGCCACACCTGGTTCCTCTTTATGCTTTCATCGTTAGCACCATTTAGACCTTAGGGATATCTCCACTCCCAGTGACTGTGGTACTGAGAGCCAGGGGAAAGTTAAGGGACACAACGTGGGAGGTTTCAGTGCAGAGAAGAAGATATCTGGATAAAAACATCCAGGATTAACTTCCCTGAGCTGGCACACGTGAAAATGTCATTCCTTTCTGAATTCTTTCTGAGCTTCTTTGCAAACCTCTTGCATCCAGGTTCATTTTAGTCTTAAACTGATTTTTTTTCCTCTGGTTCGATTTGAGAGAAGCCTCCATGAGAACGTTTAATAATGGATTTTGTGCATTGCTGCAGCATTTGGACTTCCTCACTTCTTAGGTTTTTTCCCAGCTCTCTGAAGTTGACTCTGAGTTACGAATCACAGAATGGTAGGGGTTGGAAGAGACCTTGAAAGATCATCGAGTCCCAACCCCCTGCTATACACAGTGTAAGAGAGATGAAAGAGAAATCGTTTTTGTTCACTGGGGAAAATAGCCTTGACCCTTTAGAGAACGGTTTAGATATTTATCTGAACACTTCCTCACCTTCCAGGGGTTCAGCTGAACTGGAGATGAGCCAAGGTGAGGAGTTTCTTTAAACTTCCCCCAGCTTTCTGGGCTGGGGTTCAAACGTTCCTGGCTCTGACCAAGTTGTGGTTCAGGTTCGCAAACTCCGCAGGCGAGTGGCCACGTTTTGCACAACCTGAGCCTGCCCTGGAGTTTTGCTCTGCTCTGTTTGATGGTCCTGGCTCCAGCCCCTCCTCTTCATGGTCTGTGGGTAGGTCAGCACAGCAAGCAACCCCTCAGAGGAACTCACCCTTCTTCAGTGCAGCCCATGTCTTATTTCAAAAGCTCATTTCCTCTGTCCATCCCACGCC
Organism: Psilopogon haemacephalus; assembly: GCA_013396835.1. Taxonomy (NCBI): domain Eukaryota; kingdom Metazoa; phylum Chordata; class Aves; order Piciformes; family Megalaimidae; genus Psilopogon; species Psilopogon haemacephalus. The sequence goes on along the minus strand of VWZI01000291.1, from coordinate 229,483 downwards.
TCCCTTCCTCTGTGACACGGGGCTCGCCTTTCCCACCAGCTGCCTGAGCAATGGCACAAACCAGCTCAGCTTCACTGGAGCCTGGCACCTGTGCTGGCCAGCAAGCCTCTGACATAAATTACAGGCACGGGACAGCTTCCTTTTGGATCATCTGATGTTGTCCTTTCACCCTTCAAATAAGATGTGTTTTCCATTTCAGTGAACTCAATGCTCTTGGCATTCATGCTCCCTGTGTTGCAGTGGCTTCTTTCTTCTGCCACTTTCTTTAACTTGCTGTTGGCTCTCTGGCAAGTTTCTTAATATTTACTGTCCTTTCTGCTGTCCATCTGAGGGGGTGGAAGGTTGTTGTTGGTTTTTTTTTGTGGTGACTAGGGAAAAATGAAAGAGAAAGACCTCCCAGATGGATGTCTGAGTCCTTTGTTTCCCCACAGCACAGTTATTCCTGTCATGGAGTCTCCTTCTATGTGGAGACTTTCAAGCTGCATCTTGACTGGTTCCTGTGATCCTGCTTTAGCACGATAGTCTCCAGAGGTCCCTTCCAACTGCTACCGTTCTGTGATTCTATGAAGGGATAAAAGAAGGATCCCAGAGGGATATTTCTATGATCTCTGGTGAAGGGGAAGTATATGGAGTCATTCTTGGCAGGTTCCACCCACTTACCATGTAGGCACATTGATCCTGCTAACACAGTGGCCTCAGTTCAAGGATCATGCTGTGTTTATTCTTCCATCTCCATTACCAAGCCCCTCAATGGCACAAAAGGAAGCAGATAACAGCTTGAAAGCCTCCACAACCCTTTAAAATGTCCCTGATCAGAGATTGGCACAGGCCAGGGAGGTGGTGAAGTCCCCATCTCTGGAGGGGTTCAAGTAATGTGTGGCCATGGCCCTTGGGGACATGGTTTAGTGGCCATGGTGGTATTATGTTGAAGGTTGGACTGAGTGATTTTGGAGGTCTTTTCCAACCAAACTAATAATTCTATGATTCTATGATCCCCTTCCCACCCGGAGCTGTACTTGTGATGGCTCCTGCAACCAGTTCCCAATGATCATTTGCAAGAGTGCTGCAAGCACAGCCCGAGGGCGTCTTCACCTGCTCCCTAAGGCAAACACTGAGAGCATCATCGATGGTGGAGATGATGGTAATGAGCACCATCAAGGTGCTGTGTACACAAGCTTTTCCCAAGCTATCTCCCCCTGCTCCAGATCCAGCTGGCAGGCTCCAGAGCAGATGTATCTTAGCTGCTCGCTCTGACCTTGCCTTTCCATCAAGGAGGTCAGGCTTTGTTCTAGCTGGTCTTTGTTATTCGGGGCATGGAAGGGCTTTTCTGTCCAGGATAAGCACTGAAGGGCTCAGCTTTTAGCCTGGGCCTTGCTGGAAAAAGTTCTGGAGGCTGTTCAACGGTGAGCTGAACTGTGCTGGAGGTGGTCCTGCCTGGCTGTATCCTGCAGGAGAATGGTCCATGCAGTTTAGGAAGATATTGCTGTCTAACCTAAAATTGAGATAGTGCTGCTGCTGCAGGAAAGACATGAGGAGAGCTGTGGACAATGAGCACCTCCTAGATGTGGCTCTGGGGTGACCTTAGAGCTACATTTCGATATCTGAAGGGGACCTACAGGAAGGCTGGAGAGGGACTCTTCAAAAGGACCTGTGATGACAGGATGAGGTGCCATGGTTTGAAGCTGGAGCAGAGGAGGTTTAGGTTGGACATCAGGAGGAAGTTCTGTGCAATGAGGGTGGTGAGATACTGCAACAGATTTCCTAGTGATGTGGTTGAGCCCCTATCCCTGCAGACATCAAAATCAGACTTGATGTGGCTCTGGGCAGCCTAATCCAGTTGAAGGTGTGCCTACTGACTGCAGAGGGGTTGGACAAGATGATGTTTGTGGGTTCCTTCCAACCCCATGCAATCTGTGAATCTGTGGCTGTCCATCAGCCAAAGCTGCCTGCAGCACCTCAGCTCCCCAGTGTGGATGTCTCCCTGACCCACAGCTCTTTAGCCTGGAAGGGAAGCTGTGCTCATCACTTCAGAGTGGAGTGGCTGGAAGCTGTGTGGAAGATCTCCTTTCATCAGCAGTATCTGCTCCTTAGGATCCTTCCTAGTTGATTCTCTCTTGGACTGGCTGCCTGTCACCTGCCTCCCTCAGGGTGAGGACCTATCATAAGTACATAAAGCTTCAATAAATGCTGCAGGGTTATGAGTTTGTGGTGCGGGTGGCGAGGTTTTGGTTGTTGTTTTTATCACAGAAGGACAAACGTTCAGGAGTTTTTATGATTACATCCCCTGGAGGACTTTGTTTCATTGCCTGGTAACTTCTGGGAAGCTGTTTGCTGCTCGGTATCTCTGACTCGTGGCCAACATGCAAAGTACACTCCAAGTGTTTCAAACATCAATAAAACCATCTGGAATCAGTTCAGGAAGCAAATGATCATGGCTCCACCTGGCTTCTCCTGAAATGATTCTGGATAGGTGATATATATGGGAAAAGGAGGTTGGAGTGAGGTGAGGGTTGGTCTCTTCTCCCTAGGTGACAGAACAAGAGGAAACAGCCTGAAATTGTGCTAAAGGAGGTTTAGGCTGGAGATGAGGAAAAATTTCTTTGCTGCAAGACTGGTCAGAGATTGGAATAGGTTGCACAGGGAGGTGGTGGAGTTCCCATCCCTGGAAGCATTCAAGAATCTTGTGGACATGACACTTGATGACTTGGTTTAGTGGCCATGGTGGTGTTGAGTTGAAGGTTAACTCCATGATCCTGGAAGTCTTTTTGAACACAAACAATTCTATGATAATTCTCTACACAGGGTATGTCCCTGTAGGAAAGGACAGCACTTGGCATTGCTTTCCAGGCCAGCAGAGAAACCATGTTCAAGAGAGCTGGTAGCAAAATCTTGCCTTTAACCACAGGACATCTGCAACTGGCAGTTGGTGGTCGTGCTGGGTTGTGGATGAAGTGATTGACCTCTTAGCTGGGTGATGGGCGTGTTTGGTTCAGATCAGACTGGAACCTTCTCCCAGGAAGGGAGCTGGGGTGCAGGCATCCCCTCAGGAATCTCTCCTCCCTCTTACTACCAGGTCTAATCCCCTTTCCAGCACCTGACCCTTGGTGTCTTAAGAGTCTGATGGTGTCAAGATCAGGGTCTCCTTTTGGTGAAGTGCAGAGGAGGAGGATGTTGCTGTGCTCCCATGGAAATCTGACCACAATGGCTGTGGTAACTGTGTGGCGTGCTCCAAATCATCACAGACCAGGGCTGGGCTGTGTCCACCTCTGTGAAAAAACAACAGGGGAGGTGGTGCTTTGCTGGGGCAGGTGCCACTTCATGGTGAGGGGAGTTGTAACAAAGGCTCATAGCTCACTCTTGCTGCCTCTACGACATCACCTCAAGTATTTCTTCTGCATGTCACTGTCTGGTTTCTCCCATGCTCTGTGATTTATGCACTGTGTGAAGTGTTGCGCATTCCAGGCTGGTGGTGATGACATTCCAGGGTAGTGATGATGACATTCCAGGCTGGTGGTGATGACATTCCAGGGTAGTGATGATGACATTCTAGGCTGGTGGTGATGACATTCCAGGCTAGTGATGGTGAGCTAGCAGGTGGAGAAAGGGACATCAGCAGGGAAAGCAGCAGTGGCTGAGCATCATTTAAGCTGGTAGAGATGCACCTGTGCCAAGGGCCGTTAAGGCACTTTTATTATTTTTGGGGAGAAGAATATTTTAGTTCAAACAAGCCCGACCAGAACCATTTTGAAGATAAGATGGAATAAGTTACCTATGAACTGAAATAAAATCTGTGTACTTTTTATGATGGCTCAACAGTGGGTGGGTGGATGAATAAACAACTTCGGCCAAGCCAGTGACTCTCTTTTGAAGAATTCTCCCTGGATTTGCCACCTTCCTTCTGCAGGGCTCTGGTGCTCCCAAGCAAAGGAGTTGGAGCTGAGGAGTGTTCAAGGCTGCAGAGTCAGGGACAGGTGCCATATTCCCACCTGAGTGCAAATCCAAAGAACAAGGGTGAACATGGAACCAATTTGGAACAAGTTCCTCAGGAAGGAAGTGTTCAAGGCCAGGTTGGATAAGGCCTTGAGCAACCAAGTCTATCTGAGAGGCGTCCCTGCCTATGGCAGGGAGGTTGGAGTAGATGATCTTTGAGGTCCCTTAGAGCCTGAACCGTGGACAAAACTCAGGAGTCCTAAAGGAGGATGCAGGGCAGAGAGGGAAGGGAAGGTGTTAGGCATCAGGAGGGCAGGAAAGTGGATGGCAAGTGGCTGGGAGGGAAAGCCAAAGCCATTTTCGTCTCACCTGCAAAATCTGACATCATCACTGGGAATGGGAAAATGAAATCCTGCAGCCTTCGTGCCAGGAAGGCTTCCATGGCATGAAGTTTGGCCCTTCTAATTCCTAGACATAAAGCAGCTGAGCTCAGTAATTGCTGTGTGCTGGGTTCACACCAGCCAAGAGCAGGGCATTACAAGTACAAACTCCTGCTCTAAGCCTTAACTCCTTCCCCTGTGCCTCACACAAATAATTTCACAGTTTGAAAGAGTTTTTTTTGTTCAAGGTGAGACTCACTCTCAAGGACCTGCTGGAAAGCATCTCTGTGGAGAAGGACCTGGGAGGGCTGCTGGACAAGTTTACCATGAGTCAGCCATGTGGCCTTGTGGCAGGGTCAATGGTGTCCTGAGGCACACTAAGAAGAGAGTAGACAACAGGTCAAGGGAGGTTCTTCTCCCCCTCTATTCTGCCTTGGTGAAACCACATCTGGAGCTCTGGGCTTCCAGTTCAGGAGGGATAGAGATATACTGGAGAGAGTCTGTAAGGAGGATGAAGGGACTGAAATACCTGTGTGATGAGGAAAAGCTGAGAGAACTGTGGTTGGTTTGCCTAGAGAAGAACAGCCTGAGAGATCTCAGTGCTGATCCATAGCTAGAGGTCAGGAGGATGGGGCTGAACTCTTTTCGGTGGTGGCCAGTGATAGGACAACAGGCACAAACTGGAACTCAGGAGGTTTCACTTGAACTTAACGAGAAACTTCTTTGGTGTGAGGGTGCTGGAGCGCTGGAGCCCTGGAGCAGGCTGCCCAGAGAGGTTGTGGAGTCTCCTTCTCTAGAGAGATTCCAAGCCTGCCTGGCCGTTGTGTCCAGGGCAAGCTGCTGTGGCTGACCCCGCTTTGGCAGGGCGCTTGGACTGGCTGACCTCCAGAGGTCCCTTCCGACCCGCGGCACGCTGCTTTCGGGGACTGTGTGAGCGCAGGGCTGGGTCCGCGCCGGATGAAGGAGCAGGCGCCGCTGATGTACAGGATGCTGGGAGGGGTCCCCGCCGCGGCGGCAGCCCCGGGGCGGTGCTGGGGGCGGGCTGCCGGACACGGCACCTGCCGGGGGCGGCCGTAGCCGCTGCNCACGGCGGGGGGAGCGGGAGGGTATCGGCGGTGGGAGAGCGGCGTGCGGGGCTCCGCGGGATGCTGGGCTCCGCGGGATGCTGGGCTCCGCGGGCTGCGAGGCTCCGCGACTGCTGGGCTCCGCGGGCTGCTGGGCTCCGCGACTGCTGGGCTCCGTGCTGCAGGGGCCGAGCCGCCCAGGGCGGGCTGACAAAGGGCGGCGGCCCCGCAGCCGCCTAGCACCGGGGGAGGGCGGCTGGGCCCGGCAGCCTCCTGCTAGTTGACGGTCCTGCCGCCTCGTTGGGTGTTTTGGGAGCGATCAAGGAAGGAAGGGGCGCGGGAGCTGCCCCCACGATGGTGCTGTGATGCCCTTTTTCCACTTCGGAAAGTTAACCGGAGAGATTCTCCAGTTAGGATTTAAAGCCCTCAGAGCCTATCTCGGCTCTCGTGGCACACACAGCTCCGGGACCCCAGCGCTCAACTGGTCTGCAGGGTCCGAAGGGTCCCCTCGCAGCACTTTCTGTGCCGGGCATCCTGCAGAGCAGGAGGTTTCTTGCTGGCAAAGCCGCACATGGCTGTGGCATGTTTGAGTGAGCGGTGTGGTGTCCTTGGAGGCAGTTGTGCTGCCAGGCACCTTGATACTGGGACAGAAGTTTAATCATCTGCTTGGAATGGAACCATGGATCCCTAAAATGGCTCAGAAGAGAGTTAGAGTCAGCCAGCATCTTTCTTTGGAAACTTGGGAGAAATGTGACCAATAGACCTCATTTGCCTTCGCTCCAATTTTCTCCTCAGCTGCTGCCCAGAAGGTCCAGAGGTTTTTCTCACTCAGCTGTAATGCCTTTTAATGACTGATCTGTGCACATTCCTCTGCCTCTACCCAGCCTTATGTTTCACAGAATCAGAGAATTGTTTCAGTTGGAAAAAGCTTCCAAGATCACCGAGTCCAACCATCAACACACCACCACCATGGCTGCTAAACCATGTCCCCAAGTGCCATGGCCACACATTCCTTGAACACCTACCAGGATGGTGACTCCACCACTTCCCTGGGAAGCCTGTGCCAATCCCTGACCACTCTTCAAGAATTTTTCCCTCATTCTCAACCTAAGCATCACCTGGCACAATTTCAGGCCATTTCTTCTCCTTCTATCACCTGACACTAGGGAGAAGAGTCCAACCCACACCTCACTCCAGCCTACTTTAAGGTAGATGATCTCCTTGTAGGTATTTGGGATGCTTCCAGCAGCCCCTGTTGAAGCAATGTACATTTTGCATCCCAAGCTTCAGTCATGTTTTGTCCAGCAAGCAGTGGGGTGTATCTTAGCAGCCCCATGTGTTTTCTAAGCAGTGGAGGTCTGACCCAGGACCTCCTAGGTGCTTGTCCAGATTTTCCTCTACTCCATCAGGAGCAATGTTAGGGGGGAAAAAAATCAATGCCCTTAAGATTCCTTTGACTAAGAGAGGTGAAATCCAGACCAGCCCTACACTGGGGTGCTCCTGCAGGTCCATAATACAAGGATTTAGTGGATAGTGAGCTTCTTGGCCTGTACTGAATAGTGCTTGGCACCTATGGTTCATGGATTGAGGAGGGAGGTTCAGTTTGACTGAAATAAGGAATACTGTATTTTCTTCTGGGAAAGTTCAGGCTGTCATTTAATAACCACAGAGGCTTTTCTTCCAGAGATCAGCAGGCCAGGAGTTCAGACAGAAAGCACTGCTAAGAAGCCAACCGTTAGATCCAGAGTCAGCTCCAGCCTTGGCATGGCTCTGCAGGGGCTGCTCCCGTGGCAGGTGGGATTCCTGCCTCTGGGAGGACAGGCAAGCTGTGACCCTGCAGCAGCCAAGAGCCTCCTCAGATGTCCCTGTGTTCAGTAGCTGGCAACACACAGACCTTGGATTATTTATGGGAAGAGAAGTGGTGTGATATAGAGCCCTTCTGTGTGATACAGAGCCCTTTGGTGTGATGCAGAGCCCTTTGGTGTGATATAGAGCCCCTCAGTGTGATGCAGAGACCTTCAATGTGATGCAGAGCCCTTTGGTGTGATATAGAGCCCTGCTTCATGATATAGAGCCCCTCAGTGTGATGCAGAGCCCTTCGGTGTGATACAGAGCCCCTTTGTGTGATGCAGAACCCTTTGGTGTGATGCAGAGCCCTTTGGTGTGATGCGGAGCCCTTCAGTGTGATATAGAGCCCCTCAGTGTGATATAGAGCCTCTCAGTGTGATATAGAGCCCCTCAGTGTGATGCAGAGCCCTTCGGTGTGATATAGAGCCTCTCAGTGTGATATAGAGCCCCTCAGTGTGATGCAGAGACCTTTGGTGTGATGCAGAGCCCTTCGGTGTGATATAGAGCCCCTCAGTGTGATATAGAGCCCCTCAGTGTGATGCAGAGACCTTCAATGTGATGCAGAGCCCTTTGGTGTGATGCAGAGCCCTTCGGTGTGATATAGAGCCCCTCAGTGTGATGCAGAGACCTTCAATGTGATGCAGAGCCCTTCTCTGTCCATGCAGCAGCCCAGCTCAAGGAGCAAAGCCATCTTTTGTGCATTAGGGAGCAGATGGACTCGAGAAAGGTGCTGAGGAAGCAGCAGTGCTGGGGAAGACATCCTTCCTGCGTTTGTTTAGTTAGGGTGGACCCTGCTTTAGTGGTAAACCCTCTGGGTGAGCAGTCATCCTTCACTGTGGTGTTTGCAGAGCATCTGGCACGGTGGAGCCCAGTCCATTGGTGGTTCCTCACCGCCAATTGGTGGTATAGGTAAATAAACAAGCAGGATATGGCATCAAGCAGGGTGTTTGACAACGTCACTCTCCCCTGGCTCTGGGTGATTGCCACCAGATCTTCTGGCTGAGCTAACACTTGTTCAGACCAAGAGTCACCATGGCCAGCACTGGGGGTTTGACTTGGACACCCAGGTGAAGACAGCAGTCTGCTGCTTCTGGAATAGTGTTAGGGGTGTAGGAGAAGGGGTGAAGGCTGAACCCCTGTTTGGAGGGCCCTGATTTAACACCACACAGGCAAATTAAGCCAGGGGTAGGCCAACTTCATCCTTAGCCTGGGTCGAGGCGGAGCTGATGTGATGAGTTCTTGGTGCTCACAGTGGGAAGGTGGCTGACTTTAATGGATGTGGAAGTAGAGAGTGGCTCATGGTCAGCACAGCCACGATGATCCACAGCAGAGCTGGAGCTGCAGAGAAGGAAAGCTTGCTGTCAGTGTGGACATGGAATGAAGCTGATCTTTGTTAGCTGCAGACCTAACCCCAAATCTGTGACAGGTCAGACATTTGAAATGAAGTCCTAACTGCCTGTTACAAATACTTATTCATCAATGTTCCCAGGCGGAAGCTTATTTGTCCTCTGGATTCTTGGAAGATGCAGTTGGGAATCTTGAGTCTCACCACACAAAGACCACCTTTAGCGGGGGGCACAGGAGCAAGCTGCACAGGAGGTAACAGTGCCCTGAAGGTGGTGTTAGGCTGATGGTTGGACTCAGTGCATCTTCGAGGTCTTTTCCAGCCAAAGCATTTCTATGATTCTATGAAATGTGAAGACTATCAGTCATCAGTTGGGCTTTGATGGAAGAGGGTGGGGTGGTTTTTACATGTAGCAGTAATTCCTGTCTCAGCCCAGTCCTAGTTGCAGGGAGAAGGATCAGAAGGGCAAATGTGTGCCTTTGAAAGAGGAATCTGATGAAAACGAAACCAGCCCGCTTCACCCCGATTGGGTTTCATCATGGTGCAACTTCAAAATGCCTTCAGCATCCTGGCAACAAGGGCAAATATTTGAGAAACATCCAAAAGTGAAGAGGCCGTGGTTGCTGTGGATGAGCAGGGCATCTGGCCTTTCAAACCCCTCATCTTTACCATTCTTTCAGCGCCTCAAAACGGCGCTGGGGAAAAGTATTCGGGCAGACAATAAAAATAGCCAAGCCAAGTGCTCTCCAGCAGTGACCTGATCCCGTCTCGTGTGTTGCACAGGGCACAGATTCCTTTCCAGTTACAAGCAGGCTCCAGGCTGGAGACAGGCTCCATTTCAGACTAATTTAAGCAAAGGACGTGATGATAACTGCTGCCTGCTGCCTGCTGCACTTACGCTGAGGACAGGGCCCCCCATGCAAGATGACTGCATCCTCAGCATGCTGTGGCAGCTTATGTTTCCCAGGATGGATGGCAGCAAAAACCTGATGGAAATGGATGGTGAAACCTGATGGAAAGGTCAAACATGGAGTTTGTTGGTCTGGAGGAAAGGTCAAACCTGGAGTTTGTGTAGGGAGAAGAGAAATGAACTGTGTTGTTATGCAGCTCACCACTTCTATTTGAAGAGGATTTCCCACAATTTGTCTCTGGAGATTATTATTATTATTATTATATTGTTATTATTATTATTTATTATTATTATTATTAAATAGTCCCTCCACAGCTTTCTTGTAGGCCCCCAGTACCTGAAGGGGCACAGGAAGCTGGGGAGGGACTTTTGTCAAGCGCTTGTAGTGATAGGATGAGGGGTGACAGCTTTGAGCTGAGAGAGGGAAGATTGAGACTGGAGATTAGGAAGAAATTCTTGGCAGTGAGGGTGGTGAGACACTGGCACAGGTTGCCCAGGGAGGTTGTGGATGCCCCCTTCCTGGAGGTGTTCAAGGCCAGGCTGGATGAGGCTTTGAACAATGAAGTTTGGGGCTGCAGATGTGCTGCTGCTGCAGACTCTCCCAACACCACCACCCAATGTGAGGGTGCAATTAAGCCAGTAAACCTCCAGAGCAGACTGAGGTGTGTTTTGAGAGCTAGATTGAAGGGAAAAGGTTTTATGGGCCCTGGTGGCTTTGCTGTGAAGGATGCCAAACCTTCAGGCTGGAAGCCATGGGCTGTCCCTGAGCAGAGCAAGGAAAGAGCTTAGTTTCTAAGTGGCTAATGAGTTTACTACCTTGTTTCTGTCAAGGGGGTTGCAGGGGTGATGCTGATTAATGTCATGTCCTTTCCCCAAGGCTATCCCCTTCCTCTTCCATCCCACCAGGCACAGCCTGACACCATTTATTAGGCTGCTTTTCCTGATTTGTGAGGAATAAATATTGACATTGATGGCTGCTTAATAGGATTTGGGTCTGCTGTTCACTCTGTGAAAGTTTGGCACTTCTGACTCAAATGACCATTTGTGTTTGGCACTGGCTCCACCGAGACTTCATCTTGGAGGGTGTTTATTTTAATGAGGGTGGTCACAGCATGTCCTGTGTGTGAGGAGAGGCTGAGGTTGGGGATATGTATTGCTCCCCTTGGTAGAGCAGAGATCTCCAGAGCACTGCATGTTTCTAGCAAAGATGTGGCTTCCTTCGAGAAGCTGCTGCTCCTCACACTGGAGAAGAATTTCTCCTGTGAGCTGTCTTTCCTTAACTTCTAAATGGTCTTCTTCTGCTTAGCTGAGGAAGACCTCAAGCCAGCCTGCCAGCTGGCACTGCAGTAGATGGGCATCTCCTCCCACTTTCTTCATGTAGTGCCATTTCTCTTAGCTGCTCTTGGAGGTCCTTTGCCCCATTACTTCTCAAAGGCAGACCCTGACCTCATCCAGGGGATTGTGTGAGGTTCTCTCTAATCCAGCCCTGCACCTCCCAATCCTAACTTCAGATCTTGCTTTGAGCTCAAGGAATGATTTGTGTCTGGACTCAGCATCATCAGACAAAACCACAGCACATAAGGGTGATGGGGAAGAGTTTTTGCTTCGGTAGGGTGCACAGAAGAGGTGTGTGTGTGTGTGTCCACCCAGGGCTGTGTACAGGAAAGATACTTGCAATATCCTTTCAGCAGGAGGCAGGCAGAGGTCTATTTGTGCTCCTAAATGCCCTGAAATGTCTGCATTCCCCAATCCTGTGGTTAAGATTAAAATATTCTCAACTTCTTTGCTCTTAGCAGTTGTTCAGGTCCCAGTAATGGTATTCCTAATCCTCTTTTTGATGTGGGCTGTGCCAGGCTTCATCATGGAGAGACAGAGAGGGGATTCTTCACTTAGCTTTGCCAAGCAGTGTCCCACCAGGGGCTGAACCCTGGCTGCTGGGAGCTGGGCAGGTTTTTGTGGCTTCAGTGTTCATTTTCATCCATCTGCCTTTGGTGCTAATCACAAGACTCAAGCCCTCTTGTCTTTTCCACCCTTACAATGCTTCCTCAGCCTGCTGAAACTGGAATAATTGCTCCCTATTCTTCACCTCCTTCCTGCTTGATGCTCAGAATGAGCTGCTTTGTGTGCATGGCAGGAATGTGTGGTGGGACACACCGCTGCCACTGGGCTTGGGGTGGCCAGCCCCCACCACACTCCGCCTGGCTCCAAAGGGCAGGGGTAGGTGGCCAGCCCTTGCCTTTGTTGGAGGAGCTGCAGGTGCTGGGGGCCTCCGTGGCTGCTGGGGGGGATTGGAGTTGGAATGGATGGTTCCTCCTCTGAGGTGGTTTGTGTGAGCACAGTGGGGATGCTGTCAGGCAGAGCGCTGGGAGAATGGGGCTGAGGCTTCCTCTCTCATCTGATGCATCTTGTCATGGCTGCAGTCCTCAGCCTTTTCCAAACCCTTGTCAGATAGCTCTTGTCTCTGCCAGACTGGCAGACGATGAAAATCATGTCAGTGACAAGCAGGTATTTGTTTGGTTATTAGCATTTCTGTGTCTCATCTTGGGCACTCTTACCAAAAGTCAGAGGGTAGAGCCTTGGGCACGCTGCTGTAACTCCAGTGGCTCTGCTGCCATGGGCTGTGCATTGATTTCTAGCTGCATTTCATAGAATCAGAGAATGGTTTAGGTTGGAAGGGACCTCAAAGCTCAGCCAGTTCCAACCCCCCTGTGCCATAGGCAGAGACACCTCCTACTAGAACAGGTCACTCAAGGCCTCATCCAACCTGGCCTTGAACACCTCCAAGGAGGGAGCAGCCACAACCTCCCTGGGCACTGCTTTCCAGTATCTAACCAGGTTATAAAAAAGCTGTGATACTACTGCTGCAGGGGCACACTGACCACAGCAACCTCACTGAACTCTTTCAAAACACAGCTGCAAGGAGGGGAGCAGCCAGATAGCCACTGCTGTGTTCAGCAGGCTTCTCATTGCTCTCTGCTTCTACCATGCTCTGTGGATGCTGTAAGTGCCTCCAGCTCCAGCCTTTCTGCTGTTGCCAGACTACTTCTGTGCCCTCCCTGCCCCAGTAAGTTGGCTTTCCCCTGGACCTGTTGAGTTAATGTGGTACAGATGAGGTAGGATGAACCAAAGACAGCACAGATGAGGCTTTGAGCAACCTGGTCTAGTGGGAGGTATCCCTGGCCATGACAGGGGGGTTTGAACTGGATGATCTTTAAGGTCTCTTCCAACCAGACCTTTCTATGATTTATTGCCTCCTGGATGGAGGGACACCTACCAGGCATAGCTGACTCCTGTACTAACCATCTTTTTGTCTTTGATTTTCACTGCTACGGTCCCTGAGAGCTGCAGCACTCAGAACTCTGTGCAAAATGATGCTGCAAGTGCTGCAGGTAGAGCAGCTGGCCAAATCTTCATCTCCTCCAATCTATACTCATTTCTCACTTGAGCAATCTCCTGCTGAAGTCCTGGGGAAATGAATGCATGCTGTGTTGAGTAAGGGATTTGGAAATTTGTCCAGGAAGAGGTGGGTGAGCAGGATGGGGAAGCAGCTCAGAAGTAGTTCATATTCAGGGGATTAGTGTTGCTACACCCCTGGAGGTGATTTAGGCCTATAAAATGCACTCCACCCCTCAAGTTACTGCAATTAAAATCTGCCAAACGAGGAAACACTGCAAAACAATCTGGTTAGAGAGCAGAGAGACAACTCAGCTGCAAGCCTGAGTCTGTTCTTGATGCTGAATGTCTACCATGCTTCTGACAAGTGTCAGTGTGAGGCTATCCTCTGCCTCCTGGCTGTCTGGGTAGATGCTCAGGTTGTCATTCACTCAGTACCCAACCTCTGAGACCAGTTTTCTGTAGACCAGCTGAGCTGCTGGTTCGAGCACTCCAGTGCCACCCCTCTTTCCGAAGGAGAGCTGCTAGGGTGAGGGTTTCAGGACGTGTTCCTCGCAGAGCAGTGCATAAGCAAGGCAGGAAGGTAGATCCAGCTGTGCTGGCGGAAGAGATTAATGCCCTTGCTTGCTCATCAGTGCCTGGGATCTCATCCATCTGCCACGGGAACAGTTCCTGTAAGCACTCCCTTAATCTTCAGCTTTAAACCATTTAAATTGTTGGTCTGCACTGACCCAGTTTGGTTTGCCTCTAACATATTAGGAAGTGCTCACGCAAAGCACCGCACCAGCAGGTGCTTTGGACCAGCAGGTCCAGCCTGAGCCCAGCTCTCCTCAGCTGGTAGAAAAGGTTGCCAGTGAGGGCTGGGCTTGCCTTTCGGGTCCAGGTCTGCACTCTGTGGCCAGGTCCCAGGTGGGACACTTTGTGCCTGACATCCAGACCCCTCCTTAAGGACAGCCCTTTTGTACCTGGAAAATGTCATAGTTGTGAAGGGTGAGTGCACAGGGGGCACAGTACCTTCTGCATAGTGACTCTCTGACCAGAGCTCTTCTTGCAGTGTGGAGGGCTTGCAGTCTTTCCTCAGGTGGGATCGTTTTCATTCTCTGCTCCTAACATGGAAACTAGTCCTTGTTTTAATTATTTTGCTGCATTTGTGGGGTTTCAGTCAGGCTTGTGCTTCAGAGCAGTTTGGTGCTTTGGTTTGTGTGATGTAAGCACTGTTAAATGTGGTAACTGATGCAGGGTGACTTTTGATCAGCATGGTTGAGCTTGGGGATACCTCAGGAGCTGTAAAGATAAGATTGATGTTGTACCTGTCTACAGGAGTCGTGGTCCTTAAAGGGACAGAGCTCTTCATGATTCAGAGATTTGTTCAGGTTTGGGTTGGAAGAGATCCTGAAAGGAATCTTGTTCCAACTCCCCCCACCATGAGCAGAGACACTTTCCACTGGCCCAGGTTGTTCAAGGCCCCATCTAACTGTGGCTTTGAACACCTACAGGGTAGGGGCATCCACAATTTCCCTGGGCAACCTGTTCCAGTGTCTCACTGTCTTCCTAATCTCCAGTCTAAATATTAAGAACATCCTCTTCATTTCTGAGCACCTCTGACTGACAGAGCTGAGCACTTCAGCGCTTCAGAGAGTTGATCTCAATATTTTATAGCAGGAAAACATTTCATTTACAAGCAGAGTCAGGGTGCAGGGTGGATTGCACTCCACTTCTTTTTTTGCTGGTGCCATTTGACGGACCAAGACAGCTGGACCCTGTCAAGTCTCCCCTGAGCAGGCACAGTGCTGCTCAGGTCAGTACTGATTTACACCAGCTGGAGATGAGAGTCCTGTTCTTCTTCTGAGCCACTTCCAGTCCAAATTACTTCTTTACAGAACGAAGCCATGATCCTAGGAAGATCTGGGCCACGGCTGCACAGAGCCCAGGGTACCCCTGAGGAAATGCCAGTCAGCTGCAAAGGCTCCTGAGTTTGGTGGGTAGGGCAACGTCATGCCCCATGACAAACACAGCTTGTGCATGGAAACCCAGAGGGGTAAAAGCCCAACTCTGGGCAGAGATGTGACCTTTTATTACAGATCACTGTATACAACCCAGTGCCAGGTTGGAAGGGACCCCAAGGATCTTCTGGTCCAACCTTTCTCGGTCACAGAAATGAGCTGGCTCAGCACCCGAGTCTTCAAACTGTCCCATGTAGGGGACTCCACTGCTTCCCTTGGGAGATGATTCCAGTGTCTGACTGTTCTCATGGTGACAAATGTTCTTCTGGAGTCCAGTGGGAATCTCCCCACCAGTAAGTCGTCCCCATCATCCCTTGCCTTTTTCATGGGACTCCCTGCAAAAAGGGAGTCTCCATCCTTCTGGTAGCCACCCTTTATGTACTGGAACATGGTGCTAAGGTGTCTCTGAGCCTTTCTTCTCCAGGCTGCACAAACCCAGCTCTCAGCCTTTGCCAGGCAAAGTTCCTTAACAAAAAATGGAGAAAAGGTAGTTTCTCAGCCCCGCAGGTTCTTCCTTCCAGCTGGAGCACAGGTGGTGGTGGCAGAGCTGTGGAGGAGCTGTGCTCTCCGTGTGGCAGCCAAGCGGCACAGGAGCAGGCTGTGGTGCTGAGGGCTCCGTGCCTAGGCGCTGGCCGCAGGCTGAATTCCCAGCACTGCCTGGGGGAGAGGTTACCCACGCAAAGCAGGCCCCCGCTGCAGAAAGGTGGCTTCAAAAGGGTGGCTGGTAGGCTGCGGGGTCAAGGTCTGGGTGCAGTGGAATGCCTATTGTCAAACCTAAAGACCAAAGCCAACGCTACGCAGCCTGCACCCAAATGCAGCTGGCACCAACCAAAAATGTGCATGTGAGTGCCTTTCTAAGTACCCAGTAATCCTCCAGGGCAAAACCAGGATTAGGTCTCTCTCCCGGACAAAGAGGGAGTTCATTTTCTCAAAGATCTCTTGGCCAAGGCCAGATGAAGTGAGGAGCCCCAGTGAATGTGAATGCTGCTCTCACGTCTCTGCTTGCAAACAGGTAGGGCGCCGAGGCGGCTTCTTTGTGTGGGGCTGTGCAAACACAGCCTGGCCAGATTGTGGCACTCAGGTCAGGTCAGACAAAACCCATCCAAACTCGGAGAAAAAGGGAAGCCGGCACTAGGTGGTATTGCCCAGTGAAAACACAGGCTCCTCTCTCCAGATTTTTTTTTTTTCTTAGTGGAATTGAAGGTCATTGCTCATTGAAGTTGTTTAAGTCGGGGTTGAAGGAAAGCTGTGAGTCTGAATTAATTCCAAGTTCAGCCCCTTCTCAGCCTCTGTGTTTCTTCACCCTGAAGCACCACGTGCTTGGCATGGCCACCTAGGAGCCCCGAGACTGGCAGCGACGGATACTTGAACATGATATGTATCCATCTCAAACTTACCATCCCAAGATGATTCCTTTTTCCTTCAGTTTGTCTTCAAGCAGTGGCCTGCACATTTAGCAAACACAAGCTGCCTCTGTCCTGGTCCTGGAAAATGTCCTGTGGCTGGTGGTGATTGGCTTGTGGCATGAAGATGAGCTCTGGCCATCCTGCTTTGATGGATCTCAGCGTGGCTGTGCCCCTTATGTGTGCAAACCCACTTGTATGAAATAGTCCTGTTCCTCAGAAGCAGCAGACAGCAGCACTCAGAATGGCTTTGAGTTGTGTGGGTTTCTTCTCTGAGCCATCTGAATCCAAGCCATGCATTATTTCTACCTGAGGCTTGGGTCTTGCTGCAGAACTCTGGGAATATGTCATTTGGCCTCAAGATTCCTGTGCTTATTGAGCCTTACTGGGATTTCAGAATCCTGCCTTGCTCTATGTTAGGGGAAAAAAAGTCCTTCCAGGGGCCTGTTGTGTTTTGAGGAATTCCTTATCTCTGCCTAATTAGGCTGTGGACTTGAACCTGCCTCTTCCCCACCTCAGGTGGGAGTCCTAAGTGGGAGGCTGGAAATTTTACCCAGTACCTCAGAGATTTTACCCAGGAACTGAGACTTTTCCCAGCAAAAGTTCCAGTCCAAACTGGGTGCTCTTCCAGGAGAAGTTTCGGTTCAATGAATGGCATTTTTTTCTGATAAAAAATGGTTTTGTCCACATATTTCCAGCTCTTTGTCTGGCTCAGGCGTGTCCTGAACACAGACTAACAAACTTGTCCAGACGTTGCTGCTGCTGGCTAAAACCCAGGTGTGCTCCATGCAGGAGAGGACCTGCACCAGGCTGGACCCTGGTGCTCTGACACACAGGGCACTTCCACTCCAGCTAAAGGAGATTCTGTGAGCATGACAGACAGGGGATTAGAGGCTATTCTGGGCCAGCCACAGGAGGTAACAAAAGAAGGAATCTGTAAGCAGCCCAGTCTCTTCACTGCAGCAGGAGCAGGAGGATCTGCAGTCAGCAAGCCCACTGGAGAGTGTGAGGTTGGTGCTGGGCTGAGCGTAGCCTCTCTCCCCTTCCTGCATCCCTGGCCTGCTGTTTGCCAAGAGCTGGAGACCTGTGGAGGTGGTGCCTTCATTCACAAAGAGCCACCACTCCAGCTCAGCAGCTGTCCAGAGCCTGCCGGTAGCCGTCGGGATGAGGATTGCCAGAGGTGAAGCTGCTGAACTCTCCTTATGTCACTCGGCTGAGCTGGGGATCTCAGGACACCCAGAGCCATTGCGTAACCAGGGGTGCTGTGAGGATAAAACAGCAGCCTTAACCCCTTCATCTCCCTCCCTGCAGGGCTCTGCTTTGCTGCTGCTTCTCCTTACCTTTGTGGCTGTGCTGTGCTGGTGGCTGTGTCGCCTCTTGCCTTCTCATTTAAGACAAAGGGAGCAAATATCACCACAAACTGCAGTAGACCTTGGAGGAGGAGTTCCTTGCTTTAATCTCAATGTCAGCCGTGTCAGAAAGTGGAGAGTTATTTTTCTAGGAGAGCTTTTTAATTCTGGTAGTGGCTATAAACACTACTGCTGATCCCAGATGATTTAAAAATCAGAATTTAAGCTCCATCCTCCCTTCTAGGAATAACACTGGGCTTAGAAGTAATGAGACATGAAAAATTACTAAACCTATTAACATTCAGAGGTTTGATCCTCTGGGACTTTGGCCTTTTATGACCGTGGCAGCAGACCTGGTGTTAGTTAAAAAATAAGCAATCATGGCTCCAGTAAGTGGAACCATTTAGAAAAAGACCCATTTAGAGAAATAAATTAAAAAAAAAAACCAAACAAACCACAACAACAACAACAAAAAACCAAAAAAACCCACCCACCAAACAAACACCTTAATCATTTAAAAACACGGTTCCAGGTGCTGTTTATGGCTAATCTTAGCCATAAACAGTGGTAGAGTCACCATTCCTGGAGGTGTTCAAGAAACCTGTGGACATGGCACTTGGGGACATGGTTTGATGGCCATAGTGGTCTTAGGTTGACTCCATGATCTTCAAGCTCTTTTTCCAGCCAACACAGTTCTGTGATTCTGTATCCCAGACTCGTACCTGGAACTACAGACAGCTGAGCGGAAAAGCAGAGTACAGGATGGCAGTGCAGGCACAAGTGTGAGGCTGATGTGCTGAGAAACAAATAACTGAGCAGACAAAACCCGAGCAGCTTGGCTGTGCAAAATCCTTCTCCTCTATGGGAGCTGTAGCCAGGCAGCTGAGCCTACACTGCAGAGCTCCCTCAACAAGAGCAGTGATTTATTCTGCTTCCAGTACTCAGGGAACTATTTTTATGACCTGTGGAGTTTAGTTCATTGAGAACTAAATACCTCTGCAGACCCTGGCTGAAATGGGTCAGCTGGTTCAGATGCAGTTGTTGGGAGATCCAGGGCAGAGACATGCACCCCCACTTATTGTCTGGGCTTGATTTAGGAAACCAATCCCTACTGGAATGCAAAGATTATAAATGAGGATAAGGAACAATGAAGAAAGTGAGAAAGAAAAGCCAAGAGCCCAAAAGGTTAAGAGAAATGGTATGAAAAGTTTCAAGGGTGCAGATAACACGAGGTCAGCGCAGGAGGCAAATAAGGTGGCCAGAGGAGGTCAGAGTCATCTATGGTCAGAATCAAAGGATCTTCCTGAAACAGTGAGTGAATTCTGCAGGTATTGTGGTGGCTTGGGAAGGGCATGAGACAGCAACAGGCAGAACAGGCTTGTAGGGAAGTGAATAATATAAAGTGAGGTTGCCCAAGCCTATTTGCAGAGCTCTGCAGAGGGTGGTAAAAACCAGGGAAGCAGATGTCTGCTTCAGGATGTGCAGAGGAGATGCTGCTGTGTGGGTTGAGATGTGCCCTCTGTGGAGGGCAACTGAGCTGTGGGGCAGGGAGGCTCCTGAGGAGCAGGATTTCCTGCCAAAATAGGCTTAAATATGTACTATTCTTTCACTGCTAGGAGAGCAAGCATCCAAGAAAATAACTGACTCCCTTGTAAGCTGCATTTAAAGGTGAGGGAAAAGCAGGGCAGGGTGTGTTTGTACAGCTCCTCATTCCCATGTGTGGTATGGAATCCCAAAGGCACTGTGGCAGCATCGAGTCTACAATTCATAATTAAACACAAACTTGGCAGAAAAGGGAAGATTTCAGAGGCAGCTGCCAGCTTCAGGTGGGAGGTGAAGGAGTTTTAAATAGATTGTGCCAGGTTTCCTGTCTCCCACTTAGGAGCTTGAGCAACAAGAGGCTAACCCAGAGGACAACTGCAGGCCCCTCCTTGCCAGGGATACTTTTTAGCTATGCAGTTGTGAGGGTCTTTACAGCATCCCAAAATAAAATGCAGCCCCAGGCTGCAGGCTGGGAGCTGCTGCAGAGCCATCAGGCTGTGCTGCGCTGGAGGTGCTGGAGATTGTCTCTCCCGAAGCAGAGCAGTCACTCTGAGGAGAAGGTGTCAGTGAGGACAGCCAAGACCCCAGGTAGGCCCTCAATGTCTTTGCACTAGGGTGGCTCTTTGCATGCTACAGTGGGGAAAAAGTCTTTGTAGAGATGAGCACACTTGAAGGACAGGGACTTGCTGGAGGAGGTGCAGCAAAGGCTACAAGGGTACAGAAGGGACCGGAACAGCTCTGTGGTGGAGAAAGGCTGAGAGGATTGAGGCTGTGTAGTCTGGAGAAGAGCAACCTGAGGGGCATCATCAATGCTGATCAATACTTCAAGGGTGGGTGTCAGGAGGATGGGACCAGGCTTTGTTCAGTGGTGCCCAGTGGCAGGCAAGGGGTAACAGTCACTAACTTGACCATAAGAAGTTCCATCTAAGTATGAAGAGGAACTTCTGTAATTGAAGGGTGCTGGAGCCCTGGAGCAGGCTGCCCAGAGAGGTAGTGGAGTCTCCATCTCTGGAGAGATTCCAAACCCACCTGTTTGTGTTCCTGTGTGATTTTCTGTAGGTGAACCTTCTTTGGGAGGAGGGTTGGACTGGATGATCTCCAGAGGTCACTTCCAATCCCTACCATTCTGTGTGGTTGTAGAAAATAATTTAGGAATGCCTTAGAAAATTTTCTGGGATAAGCAGCCAGGTCACTTGACTGAGCATGAGGCAGGAAGCTGCAAGAGGAGGAAAGGTGATGGCTTTGGGCATCCTGCTTGGAGGAGGTCTTCAGCTCTGATGCTGGCCACAAAACTTTTCCCTGCTCAGGCAGGTCCATTCTTCCTGGAGGCACTCCTGCATCAGTATTGTCCTCTCTGGCAAAGCACCTGGCTCTGGCTGCTGCTGAAGAGCTGCTGGGCTTCATCCCTCACGTGTGTGTACTTCACTGGTGGAAGGCTCCTCATCCTTTGTGTTCCCCACTGGGCTTGATTAGCAGTGTTATTTATAGACTGGCTGATTAGTTTTCAGTGTCTTCCTGAGCCCTCCATTCCACACAGAGCTCAGGAATTACAGATTTTTAAGAGGCTGGGGGGAAAAACTCCATTGCATTTCCTTCTTACCCCTGAGTAGCACCCCCAGAGCCCATGCAGACACTAATTAAGGTTTCTTTGTCTCTGTGAGGTAAACCCCAAAGCTATGCATACTGGCAAGCACAGGCTGCTCCCTGCCAGGGGAACACCCAAGCTGCTTATCCTCCTGCTGCTGGGAGCTGCTGATGGCCAGGCTGGGATCTGTGTGGGTCACAGAATCACAGAGTGGTAGGGGTTAGAAGTGCCACAGCAGGTTCACCCAGAGCAGATTGTACAGGATGGCCCTCGTGGGAACGCTTGGAGGAGAGCTCTGCCTGCAGTAGAGAATCCCAGGATGCCAGGTTGGAAGGGACCCCAAGAACCATCAGGTCCAACCTTTCTAGGTGATAGTGGAGTTGAAATGAGCTGGCCCAGCAGCACCCTGTCAAACTGTCCAGTGCAGAGAAATCCACTGCTTCCCTTGGGAGCTGATTCCAATGTCCAGCTGCTCTCAAGGGGAAACATTTTCTAGAGGTTAGAGTCTGTGTTGTTTCCTGGGTTTGTCTCGAGGAGAGGACCTTGACTTTGTAAGCATTCTGGTGTTTGATGAGCACTGCGGCAGTTGGTGACACTTGAGGACATCCAGGTGCCTTTTCCAAAAGGGCTCAGCACCTGCATTGTCCCTCAGTCAGCAGGAGCTGGGCCAGCCCCAGTAGTGACCCAGCAGTTCTGACTCATAGCAGAGTTACCCCAAGTCAATGAGGTGGTCACAGCCAAGTGCCTGCCCTTCAGGCTAAGGGGTTGTCACCCCAACACAGTACCTGCTGTGAAGGATCTTTAGGTAAACTCTCTCTTCTCTTCCTGATCCCATCAGTGGAAGGGATGGTGTAGGAAACAATGCTTGAGCAGGGAGATCAGGATTTGCCCTAAGTTACAAGCTGGGACCCTTTCTCCTCCACAGGTGTCCTGCCACCATGCTGTCAGCGAGACACCTCATTAGCTTCAGCAGCCTCGTCACAAATTTCAGCTGTTCTCAGACCCTCCCAGGGCCTTTGTGGAGCCTCTTGTGACAGAAATGCCTTGGGGCAGGGCTGGAGAGGCAGAAGTGCAGTTCTCTGTGTCTAGGACCACCTCTCTGGTGTTTCCATCAAAGCCTTACAGAGGACTCTGTCTTCTAAACACTGCAATGGAGATGTCTTGGACAGACTGAAAGAGTTGGGGCTGTTCAATCTGGAGAAGAGGAGGCTCTGAGGTGACCTTGTGGCCTTCCAGTATCTGAAAGGGGCCTACAAGAAAGTTTGGGAGGGACTTTTTAGGCTATCAGGTAGTGACAGGACTAGGGGCATGGAGCAAAGCTGGAGGTGGAGATTCAGACTGGACGTGAGGAGGAAGTCCTTCAGCATTAGAGTGGAGAGAGCCTGGAATGGGTTGCCCAGGGAGGTGGTTGGGCCCACATCCCTGGAGGTGTTTGCAGCCAGGCTGGATGAGGATCTGTCTAGCCTAATCTAGGGTAGGATGTCCCTGGGCATGGCAGTGGGGTTGGGACTGGATGATCCCTGTGGTCCCTTCCAACCCTGACTGATTCTACGATTCTACCAAAGGCTGTATCTGGTTTTATATGTGAATTCTTTATGTGCAATCTTTTAAATCCTCATCTGCTGCAGGCCTCTATCTTGCAATGGACTCGTCTCTAAAACTGAGTAATTTTTCATGATAAACTTGGCAAGCAGAGGCAACGGGGAGCAGTTAACGGCGCTGGCACTTGGCAGGGCTGCAGCAAAGGAGGCAGTGCTGCCGCTGTGTATAGCTGCGGGGCGGGGGGTTCTGTCTGGCTTGATGGGAGGCTTGGCTTCATCTCAGAGGAGAGGGCTGGCACAGACAAAGCAAAGCACACGGAAGGAGAAGGCAGCTAAGGCAGGATTTGGGGTAAAATTTGGCCGAAGATAAGCAGGGCG